>JAJEJO010004233.1:5675-21585 GCA_020662805.1 Glaucomys volans
CCAGTGAAACAATAGCTGTACTCCATTTGTGTTCAATGAATCAATAAGTAAATAAAAAAAAAAGATTTACTGAATATGGGGGAGAGAAAACCAGCATTTACTACTACTGGGGATATAAAATAGTTCAAGTTTTGAGAGACATTTATTATCTTTTATTTTAATATACTTTCTACCATTTAACTCAGAATATTTACTTCTAGGAATTTTCAATGTTCACCAAACAGAAGACTATGAAATAATCTTTCACTTATCCATAGCCTGAAATAGTATATCAGTTTATATATTAATAGTCTTTAAATGCTTAAAATATACATAGATTAGCCATCTTACCCAATTGTTAGCTAGTGTTCATTAGTGTTAACTACTGTTCGTTAGTGTTAACTACATTCCCATTGATTGTGCAACCAATTTTCAGAATTCTTCATCTTATAAAACTGAAACTCTTTACCCATTAAACAACTCCACACTCCCTTCTCCTCAAAGCCCTTGATAAACAATGCTTGTCCTTTTTATGATTGGCTTATTTCACTTAGTATGTTCTCATGGTTCCTCTACATTGTAGCTAGTGTCAAAATTTCCTTCCTAAGAGTGAATAATATTAATATATATATATATGTATATATATATATATATATATCACATTTGTTTATGTCAGTGAACACTTAAGCCACTATGAACTATGGGTCTACCAATAACTCTTTGAGACCCTGTCTGTATTTCTTTTGGGTGGATGCTTAGAAGTGGAATTTCAGGATCATGTGGTATTTTTATTTTTAATTTGTGAGGAACCACCATATTGTTTTCTATAGCAGTTACACCATTTAACATTCCCGCAGTTGTTCCAATTTCTCCACATCTTCCCCAACACTTGTTATTTTCTGTTTCTTTGATAGATGCCAACTTAATGGGTATGAAGTGGTATCTGATTGTGTGTGTTTTTTTTTTTTCTTCTTTTCCGAAAGGTAAGTTTTTTTTTTTTTTTTTTGGCGGTGCTGGGGATTGAACCCAGGGCCTTGTGCTTGCGAGGCAGGCACTCTACCAACTAAGCTATATCCCCAGCCCCCGAAAGGTAAGTTTTTATTACTCAAGGGCAACTGGGACTTCACCAATGCCTGTCTTCATGGGAGCATGTAGTGTGACTCATGATGGTGAACACAAAATTGCTGTAAGCCTGTGCTACAGCCCTGGACTACTTTTGAAGACTCTCAAGAGGACATTTGGTTACACAAAACATGACTTGCTTTTTAAAATGCGAGTCATATTTTTCTTTTTCCCCAAAATGTTGCTCCTCCCTTTCTGCCTCACCCCCAACTTCCTGCTTACTTAGGGCTTCTCACTGTCTGGGTCAGACCTTGGGTAGCAGCCCCTCTGCCAGGACCACTGCCTGGGCCTGAGGCTGAGTCTTTGGTCTCTGGCGTCTGATTGGGCTTGGAGCCTATCTGGGGTGCCGAGAGGTAGTCTGGCTAGTGGAGAATCACATTAGGCTAGCTCATGGGTCTCCAGTGAAGCCTGCAGACACCAGCCCAAGGCAGGGGGCACTGCTGGACCATCTGGGATTTTAGAACTCTCTTCTTTATAGTGGAGTGAACCACAAGATAACCATATTTCCCTTTCCAAATTACAAGTGGCTGGGAGGGCCCTAGGCCTCACCTGCTCTGTTGTGCAGACTGGCAGCTTTTCCTCCAGTTTTAGGGAAGTCCACGATGGGTTAAGTGCTGCTGCAGGTCTGGCCTGTGGATGCCTTGCATAGCTCTCAGGGGAGCCAGCTCCCACTGTACCAGCAGCCCCACTTGACTCCTGCCACTAGCTTGTTCCACTGGCAGCCTTCTAACTTGCACCAGCCCACCCCTTAGATGATATCTGCTTGCCTTCCCCCAAGTGATGGACTAAAGGAAGGCCTCTGAGATGTCTTGCCCTGTCAGTGGCTTCCAGCAGTCCTTCTGGCTGGCTCTGCCTGTGCCTAACACCCCTCAGGCTGCAGGGGCCACCACCCACTCTTGCCTGCCAGAACAGGCCCCCACCCCCACTGTCTGCAGGCTGCTGAGAGGGCCATGTGCAATGAGAACTTCCAACCATGAGAATTTTGACTTCTGGGTCTTGGGGATCTGCTTAGGGGAACAAATCAGCTCTTAAATTTGTCACTCTCTTCAGGTCCCTGTCTGTTTTTGTGTTCCAGGTCCAAGTCTGGGTCAGAGCTCAATGATAGCAGCTGCAGGCTGTCCAGGATCCCATCCTCATTCAGGGCCAGTTTCTGTGCCATTTTCTCAGGCTGGGTTGATGATGATCTGTGGTGGCTCTGACCACGATGATGAGGCAGTTGCCCAGGGGCAATATTTCTATGGATGTGGTTTGAAGGTGTGGACCACTCCTCCAGCCTGACTCTCCAGCAGTATGTCCCTGAGTACAGCCAGCCTGAGGGGCAGCTTGGGGTCCAGTGCCAGGAGCGCAGGGCAGCAGAGAGGCAGGATACACTCTCATTGTTCTCCACAGGCTGTTTGGGGCTTTTCAGGACCTGCTGGGCAGCCTGGGCTGGGGCTTCTGAGGGCATTGCCAGGGGCTGCTGTGGGACACTCCCACTCTGGGCACTGCCAGTGGTAGACACATAGGAGTTCTCCTGTGGGGAAGGAGGGCTAGGGTTGCAGCCTCTGGCTCCCAAGGAGGCTATGCCATTGCTGCCTGTAGCTTCTCCAGCCTCTGGTATCCCTGGGTCATGGAGGGCCTCTTCTTGGCCCGGTGTTGCAGTCAGCAGCAAGCCAGCTGACCCAGCTGGGGCAGGCATGGCCCAGGCCTAGGGTCCAGGTGCTTCTTATTAATCTGGGCAGTGATGGGAACGGCCCAGGCATCTGTGACCACAACTCCTTTGAAAGTGGTCTGGGTCAGGGCCACTCCAGTCTCCTCAGCCTTGTCTTGAACTAGATCTTTCAGATACTTGGTCCTGGCTCCACATGTCCTCACAGTCCTCTGGCCAGCCAGGGTCTCCAGCTCTACAACCCAAAGCTGAAGGTGTCAGTGTCCACAGCCAGCTGGCCGTCTTGATGTACTTCTCAGTCAGGTAAGCCAGGGTGCCCTGCACAGTGTGTGTCCAGGCCATGGCACTGCTCTGGCCAGCGTTGGTCCTGCAAAGCAACTGAAAGGGGCCAGGCCAGTCTCTCAGCTTGGGCATCAGTCTGTCATCCAGAAGGACATTAGAACTCTTGATGTCTCTGTGGATGAGGCTGGGCTATCCTGATGTAAAAACTGAATGGCCTGATGTGTGACCAGATGGATATCTAGTCACTGAGGCCAGAAGAGAGGAGGGCAGGTCTCAGTCTGGATGTGGAGACCATCTTCTAGGAAGCCATTGGGCAGGAACCCGTAGACAAGGCAGTAGAAACTGCTCTCAACACAGTAGCCAGCAAAGTCCACAATATTTGGGTGACAAAATCTCAATAGCTGCTTCACCTCAGTCAGGAAGCTCTGCTTTACCACAATCCACTTGAGGTCAGCCTTCTCCTTCAGCCTCTTCAGGGCACACATGGTATTCCTCATCACTGCCTGGTACACACTGCCAAAGCTGCTCTCCCGGATCCTGAGCTCCTTGGAGAAGTTGCAGTGCCCTGGGAAATCTCACAGAGGGGCATAATTTCTTTGATCATTTGGAAATTACTTCAGGTGACCATCATTAAAATTTTGAGTGTTTATAAACACTCAAGTTTATATATAAACTTTTGACCAGTTATTTGTATTTAAAAGAATTTATAAAGATATAAAAGATGATGCAAAAAGATAACTATGCAATAATATTCATTATAGTATTTTTAATTTTTATTTCGTTATACATGACAGCAGAATACACTTTGATTCATTGTGTACAAATGGGGTACAAATTTTCATTTCTCTGGTTATACACGATGTAGAGTCACGCCATTCGTGTAATCATACATGTGTATAGGGTAATGATGTCTGTCTCATTCCACCATCTTTCCTTCCCCATCTCCTCCCCTTCGCTCCCCTCATTTCCCACTACAAAATCCAAAGTTCCTCCATTCTTCCCTTATATATCAGCATCCACTTATTAGAGAAAACATTTGGCCTTTGGTTTTTTTGGGATTGGCTTATCTCATTTAGCATGGTATTCTCCAACTCCATCTATTTACCTCCAAATGCTATAACTTTATTCTTCTTTATGTCTGGGTAATATTCCATTGTGTATATATACCACATTTTCTTTATTCATTTATCTATTGAAAGGTATCTAGGTTGGTTCCACAATCTAGCTTTTGTGAATTGAGCTGTTATAAACATTGATGTGGCTGTGTCACTGTACTATGCTAATTTTAAGTTCTGTGGGTGTAGGCTGAGGAGCGTTCTTTAAAAGCATTTTTTAAAATTGTAGATGGACACAATATCTTTAATTATTTATTTATTTTTATGTGGTGCTGGGGATCAAACCCAGTGTCTCACACATGCAAGATGAGCCCTCTACCACTGACTCACAACTCACTGAGCTACAATTTTTGTTTTATTATCAAAATTTTTGAGTACCTAAATGTCTATCAATAGAGATTAAGTTAATACATTATAATACATTGATTATGAGTTACTCTGAAATAACAATAACTTTTGGAAACCTATTTTAAAACACTATAAATTACCATATTTATGTTTCTTTATCTCCTTCAAAAGAATTCAGGCCTCTTGAAGTCAGAAACTGTGTATATAGCGATTGTTTACTGCTGTAAAAAGAGCCAAACATTTATTTAAGACAATTAAAAAACAGTTGTTTCTTAAATGGATAATATGGATGGATGATAGATGAGTAAGTAGTGAGTGGGTACTACTAACTTGGGAAGATTTCATTGGAATCTTTTAAAACAAGAATATGTACTGTATTTGTAAGCAAAAACACTAACAAATTGGAAGCAAGCATACTGGTAATAGAGATTCTTAGGGATTGAGATTCTATTGAATATGCATTTTCTACATTTTCTTTTTTCTTTCTTTTTTTTTAAACCAATCTCTATATTTATATATATTTGATAAACCTGTCACAGTTAGGAGTGGAACCACCACAATGACATAAGTAACTACAGAGTCAAATTGCTGTTAAGTCAGAACAAGGGGCAACCACAGCTGCTCAGCATCTGTGCACACACACCCACACTCTCACTCCCTTGCACACACCCACTCACATCCACGGGCCCTAAGTTCAGAGGTTAATAACCCAGGGATTCTTCCCTGGCTCTTTTTGGGTTCTGGGGAAGGAGAGAAATCCTCAATGCAAAGATGTTGGCTACCCAGGGCACCTCTGCTCTGCTAGCGACTCAGGAGACGTGAATGGGGGCTGTTACTTCCTTGGCACAAAACTGGACAGGCACAAGGTCAGGAGGGCTTTAGGTTAGTTCCAGATTTAGAGTCCCTTTTCAACACCACAACAGGATAGCAAGCAGGAGAAAAGGTAAAAATTCAGCCATTCAGAAAAAAAGGGAGGGAGGATTTTACAAACTTGGTCCCTATTCTCCCAACAGATTGCAACAGGACCGTTAGCAAAAGTGGTTTGCCTTCATTGCAGCTCTGGAGAGAGGAGGAAAAACGTTTTAGAGGAACATGAGGGTCACATAAACCACATCCCTACCATATTAGCATTTGGGACAAGATTACATCTATTTGTCTAGACTGTAGCTGGTCTACTCTGCTGAGTGTTCTAAGGGAGAGGCCCAGTCCCCACTCCTCTGCCTTCTGAGGAAGACAAGCCAAACCTCAAATGGGGAAAATGATGCCCAAACCAAAGAACTGTGTTTTCTATCCCAAGTTACTATGAGAAATCACTGCCAACTCCTTTTTGACACAAAGGTTAAAAAAAACAAAATAAATTTAAATGTGATGTTTGAGCCTTTTCACTGACATGGTCAAAACACTGAAGATATAGGACATTCTTCTCCAGTGCTCCTGGGAAATGATGAAGGCTAGGAAGGAGGAAAAGATTCAGTGACTAGAGTGAGTGAGCATAGAGCTGGCCAGTTCCCATGAAAATGTCTTGGGTAAAGGGAGATGGTGGGGAAGTATTTTGTAGGGAGAGAAATTTTCTGGTACGAACTTCATGCCCCTAAAGATAAAAGTAAGGTGAGAACAAGGCACCTAACATGGCCAAGAGCTGTTCACATCCATTCACAGCAAGACTGTTACCAAGAGTACTCCCAATGACCCTCCATGGGAAAGAACTGGCTGACCACACTTTCCTGATGACCTGCAGAACTGAAGGAAATCCAAAGCACTGCACAACCCATGGTGGGATCTGGAATGTCAGCAAGGAACCACTCAGAGGAAGCAAAAGGAAGTCATCTCCTTCCAACCTGAGCTTAGAGGATTGTTCCAGAGCAGTTCAAATACTGAATTTCAAAACGGTCAGCCTGAAAACATGACAATGCCTCCATGGCTCCTGCTTTCTCTCTGATCAAGAGCAATAAGGGCTCTGGGCAAAATCAAACACTAGTTCTTGAATGATCTTGCACTGATATTACAGCACATGCCTCCTAATACATGCAGCTTTCCCCCACTCTGCTACAGAGTGGGGAAAAGCCAAGACAGTGCTGGAAATATGTCTCTTCTTATCCCAAGGCCCTTTAGGCATAGCAATCTGAACAGGGCTACAACTGCCCTCCTTCTCCACTCAGATGAGTGGGTGGGCCTTGGCCTAACTGCTCATCTTCAGAGGCTTAGCTGGGATGTAGTCCTCACTTTGATTTCCATGTTCTTGGCTTTCAGAATGACCATGTGCAGTTTCCCCAGGAAATCTGGCATGCCACTGGAAACCATCCAGCTAACATAGTAGCTAGGAAACACAGTTTGGGGATTATCACTGTATGTCAGCAAGTAGTCAAAAACATTCTCATCAAATGACTTGTAGGGACAGATAACCATTTGAGGTTCATAGGATCTGACTGTGATAAACCCTGGAGACTCTGGCACGCTGGGGTCTCCACAGCAGTGACACCAACACCGTTGCATTGTCCTCCTGATCCACACTGTACTGCCAAACACGCAGAGTACTGTGGGTAAGGAAAATGGCTTACCCAGTGAAGAATCTCAGAACCACTGACGACACCCTCAATCAAGTCCAGCTTGATCACCAGGGCATCCACTTCTTCCTATACTCTGTGTCCAGCTGACCAATGAAGAATTACCAGGGTGTCACATGTGTTGGTTCCAACAACTCAGTATTGGTAAAAATGGCTGTCTTCAATTGGGCACTGCCAGAGCTTGAAGTGCTTCTTATCCATCACCATCTCCCGAGGCTGTTCCTTGTTTTTACAATCTTCATTCCCTTCTGTTTGGGATTTTGATTCTGTGGCGCAGGACTCCTGAGCTCTGACATATATTTGACACTTTCTCCAACTGTTTCAACTCATGAATGGATCTCTGTAGCTCCTCTCCTTGTCCCATGTGAACATGGGATGGGTGGGGGAGTGCCACCATCAAGCAGAGGCATGGGGCCCGGGCAGTCCCAAAATTTCTTAAATATTTTTAAGAAAAAAATATTTGCTGAAACTTTTCTCCATCTCTCTTTCATTTCCAGTCTGCCTGGTTCTGTGATGGGAATGAAGAGGAGCAGTGGCCAGGCAGCTCTTCCCTAAACAGATGCTTCTATTTCTCTGCCAATCTTTCTTCACTGGATGGGAAAGGCAGATTCCTTCCTTTCAGATAAAGACCTGTCAATGGAAAGGCAGGATTACAATTTTGCTCTTTAGAATTGAAGGGAAGACAATGGTTCCCAGCTTCCAACTAGGAGAAGTTGCCAGCAGGGGTAAAATCCATTGCATGTGTTGAGCTGGAGGGAACTGGTCTAGAAGGAGAAGCAGGCACTGCCCAGGGTTGATCTGTACTCTCACCCTGAGGGAAGATCCTGTGCCAGTTATGTGGCATAGACTATAGTTTGGGGGAATTTTATGGCTTCACTCCCATGAATCTATTCATTCTGGGAAGCTGGTGCCTCAGGGACACAGCACTTATCCCAGGACCTAGTCCTATTTCTGAAAGTCTGGCCAGTTATTCTTTACCCCCAGGTTGGCTCTCCTCCACTTTCCCTCCTCTGGGGCTTAGCAGGGGGCAAGTCTCCTCCCCCAAATCCTGCCTGCCATTGTCCTTGTTCAAACATGGAGAGGGAAAGTGTGCACTATTTTATCAGGAAGGAAGGAAACCGGGGCTTATATGGGTACCACTGTGTATCCAAGATTATACCCATTTGGCATGTATGAAGTCCTAGGTTCAATTTCTAGCACCTTCACCAAAACAACAAACAAAAAAAGCCAAACCAGAAAACAAAAAGTATTATAGTCAAGAGTAAATCAGAGCTAGGCTCTATTTCAAAATTTTCCTGATTCCAGAGATCTGGTTCACAAACTCCACTCTGTAGAGGTGAGTCACAAGAACCAAGAGTGTAGGTGAAAGAAATAATTCAATGGGATTCACAGATATTGAAAGAGAAAATCAGAGGCAGAGAATTATTTAGAAAGAGGATATCAGTCCCTTATTATAACAAAATACCAGGCATGGTGGTGCACATCTGTAATCCCATCTACTCAGGGATGACCAGAGGATGGCAAGTTTGAGGACCCCCTGGGAAACTTAGTGAGACCCTCACTCAGAATAAAGATAAAAAGTGCTGAGGATATAATTCAGTGGTAGAGCACTGGGTTCCATCCCCAGTGACAAAAATAAATAAATAAATAATAAAAGAAAAAGAAAAGTAAGCAAATAAAACCCCTCTAGACCTGATCATTTAAATATTTAAATAAATAGAAGTTTATTTGACTCATGGTCATCATTTGTCACCAGGAGATCTAACCCAAAACAACAACAACAAACAAACACAACAACTATAAAACCAAAGGCTAACTAAAGTTCGTTAAACTGAAAGAAAATGAGAAGGAATCTTAGAACATCAACAAAGAAGACAGACCATAGAAAGTAAAAAATAGGAATAAATACAGTAAACTTCCATACTTATTTTTCCCTAAAGGTTTTCTACATTGATACTTGAAGTAAAAATTCTAACACTCTTCAGTGTGGCTTTCCATGAATATAGAGAAAATTCTCAAGATAGTTACATATGGTCCCAATTTACCATTTTTGTTTTACAACAGCATGAGAGTATTAAGCATCAATAGAGGTCATATTTCAACTTTGAATTTTGACCTTATCTGGGGCCTGAGATGATGCTGGACAGCCTCAGTGAGCTTCAGCTTCGAGTCAATCATGCAATCACCAGGCAGAAGCAATTGATGCCCTCCAGTGTGCTGTGTTGCTGAGCTATGATGGTGGGTAGGTTAGGTGCATTAAATATGCTTTTGACTTAAGTTATTTTCAACTTAAAATGAGTTTATCAGATCACCCCGCATCATAAATTGAGGAGCACTTGTAAGCTATTTCTACTACTTCTTTGAGTCATTGTGGAGAAATGGGTCTTTTTTCAGGGTCTTTTGTAGATTTAAGCCACTGATTAAAACTTTCTCACTGAGGTCACCTGAATTCAAGTCAGCCTCATCTCTTGGGTTACACCAGTGGTTCTCAATTCTAGAAGCATGTTATAAAACGTGGGGAGCTTGTAAGACATACGAGCACATGGACTAATTAAATCAGAATCTCTAGGAGTAGAATATTTTAAAAGCTCTTTTAGGGGATTATAATATTTAGCCATTGGATCTCTTCCAGTTGAGAACTACTGGGTTTTAAACACAAAATCCTCTTAATGAGCATTTCCCTTACCCTGAACACGTTAAGACCAACTAGCACCACTCTCACCACATTTATTTTCCAGCTTTCTTTTTTTGCCTTTCTGTAAGTCAGTGCCACTCATATGAGCAGTTTATTCAGTGTTGATAGATAATTCTGTTTTAGTCAATCACAAAGGTAGTTTATATGAATTTTTATTTTTCCATATAACCTCTGAAAATTTCAATGGAAAAAACCACTCTTGATTATTCATGCAAACTTCTTAAGAGATGAAGTTCCACAAAGACAAAGGAAAAGGATAGGATGAAAAGTAAAGGCAACCCTCTACTTCTCCAGTCTTCCCAGCTATAAATATTGAAAGCTGTACTGGAACACTTAAATATAATTTTCTCTTAATAGGACTTATCATATGCCATTCCTTTTATAAGTACTTCACACATATTGATTTATTCAGTCCTCACAAGAACCAAACAAGTTGTTATTATAATTAGTCCCATTATACAGATGAGGGAACAGGTATAAAGGGGTTAAGAAAGCGGTCTCAAATCACACAGTTATTCAGTCTTCAAACCTAGGCTGACTGGCTCCAGAGCTGCCTTGTTAATCTCTATCATGACTGTAATCTAAGGATTCCTTTGACATTTTTATCAAAGAATTTTTTCCTTCAATAGCATTCTATTAATTTCTCCCTGAGCACTAGTCACAATTTAAAATTATTAATTAATTTATTTATTCAAAGTCTGTCTCCTTTACTCCTTCATTCTGCGAGTGGAAAGAATTTCACACCAGTTCACTGCCACATACCCAGTGCTTAGCATACAGTAGATGATGCTCAATTAACAGTTGGGTTAAATGAACCGGGCGGGGTGGCATATGCGCCTGTAATCCTAGCAGCTCTGGAGGCTGAAACAGAAGAATGGTGAGTTCAGAGCCAGCTTCAGCAAAAGCGAGGTGCTAAGCAACTCAGTAGGATCCTGTCTCCAAATAAAATACAAAATAGGGCTGGGATGTGGCTCAGTGGTCGAGTGCCCCTGAGTTCAATTCCCGGTACAAAACCAGACAAAACACACACAACAAACAAAAAGTTGGGTGAAATGAATGCATGGCTAAAACGTGTTTCTTTCATGGAGTATTGTCTCCACCTTGTGGAATTGTCTCACGTTGCAATTTTAAAAAAACAAGGTAGGTTTTCCCAAAAGAACTGAAGGTCAGGTGCGCTATTACTCAAATTTGTATTAGTTTCTCTTTTTTCTTAATTGGGCTTATCCTTTTGAGATATTTTTAGTGCTCTGGAAGAGCCCAGCCTTTTTAGCGCAGGTCTGTGACCTACTAGGTTTGCTCGGTGAAGCGAACTATGTATGCATCTAGGTAATTAACGGACATCACATCCAGAACTCATTTGCTTCCACCCTGTTAAAAGGAAACAGCACAGATTCCCTTAATAAGCTCCTGGTTCAGAACGATCCCTTAGGTACATTTAGAGCCCCCTCCCTGCAGCGTTCACACAGCTATCAAAGGCGTCTGTAATCCAGCAATCCCCAGTTCCGGATTCTATATTCCTCACTGTATGATGGCTAAAATAGAAATTGTGTACAGACTTATTCTCTATCCTCGTGTCATACGTAGGACGGGAGGACAAATTGTTCTCCATTAGAAATTCTAAGTTTTCTCGCATAACCTTTTGTATAATGTTCAAAAGAGTACCAACAGGTTAAGAAGAGCTACTTCCCCTAACCTGTGCTGGGCAACTCATTTTATGAAGTTAGCATAGCCGTCATTATTCAAAGCAAAAATGGACGAAAAGAGAATGAACATTTTTAGGCCAGTCTGATTATAAACGCACGTTATACTGTAGACTCCGGTGTTTTCCTCCTTTACTCTTACGTCCACCCAGGTTCTATCACGTTAACCTCGGACGGAGGCAGGAAGCCGGAAGCCTCTGATTCTAAGGCGAGCCTCTCTTTCCCCATGTTCTATGGTTCTCGGGTTACTCTCTCCACGGAAAACTCTATGGTTCCGGGGAGGGTTGGGAGGTCTGAGTTTGAAGACCTTGGCGGGAAGATGGTGGCTACACCTGTCACCAGGCCGGGGTTCTCCCATTTGGTAAGGCTCTGGGACCATGTCTTGTCCTGAACAACCGAGAAGACTCTGCAATGAATCTTTCTTATCGGAGTGGAAAACGGCGGCGATCAGACTCGGACTCATTCTTGGGAAGCGGCGGTGACAGCGGTGTCAGCCCTCAGCTAGTCTCTGGGCCGGTGCTGAGTCCACCCCCGGGCCTGGGACGCAGTCTGAAGGCCGCAGGTGCAGGTACTACTACGCACCCTTGGGGGCCGCGGGAGAGGCGGCTAGTTCTGCCAGACAACGTGCCGGGCGGTGTCCTCACGGCGCGAAGCTTGCTTGTTGGCACAACCCACTGGAATTCTGCCCCCCTTGGTTTGTGACTCGGTCCTGGTGCGGGTCACTTTCTGTTCAGACATAGGCATGCTTTCACTGACCGCGCGGTACTAATATTCAAGTGACTTCAGGGTCCTTCGATCTTTGCAGAAATAGTCTCCTGGTAGGCCGTTTAAACCCCTTCACCTGAAGGAGGATTTACTCGTAAGAGTGCTCACTTCTTACAGATCCTTATACCATATTGTCGGGTGTGGGGTATGGTGCGGGCAGTTTGGAGTCCACGCGAAGGCTGAAAGGGATTTGTAGAGTTTTCTCAGATTGGGTTGGGTGCCCGGCCAACGTTAACCCAATTCTTCATCGTTGGTTGTGCAGCCGTTATAATACTAAAACTTAATAGAAACTTCTTTAACTTAACTTTGTAATGCTTAAGTATTGCTGGAGAGGAACACAAGTAATTCCAACACACCTTATCCATTGTGCCAACAAAATTATTTGTTTAGGGCTTTTAAGAAAAAAATTAAAAAAATTATAGCCAATAAATAACAAATAACAGTTTACTCTTGCGTTTCTATATATGGCCAATTTCTCATAAGCTTCTTAAGGATGTGCTTTAAATGACTTCATTCCAACACATAGGAATTCCAGCACACAGTGGAGGACTAATTGCTAAGGTTGTATGTTAGAACTAAATTAAACTATAAATTGTTTATTTTTTTTTTCCTGAAAGGGGTATGCAAGCAAACAATTCCTGATGACCAAATAGACAAGCTGCTATTGGCAAATTGGGGACTTCCTAAAGCAGTTCTGGAGAAATATCACAGTTTTGGTGTAAAAAAAATGTTTGAATGGCAGGCAGAGTGCCTTTTGCTTGGACAAGTCTTGGAAGGAAAGAATTTAGTTTATTCAGGTATTCAATTTTTTGCCCATTAATTCTCTATTTTCAAGATGGGATATGTAAATCTGTTCTTCCCTCCTTTGATCTCAGTTGCTTTTCAGAGTGTGAGCATCATATATGTTTGTATATTGACTTGTTTGTATAGAGTTATATGTACAAAACTCTATACAATATGTTTTGTAGAAAATATACAGGGGTTTTCAAGGGCAACTTTAATTTGTACAATTTTTAACTTGTGCTTACTAGTCTGACTTTAGAATTTCATCATTTGGTAATAGGTAATTCCTTGTGTCAGTTTTCTGTGAAATTGTGCATCTCCCAGGTTTTTCATTATGGCTACAAAACAGAGTAAAATAATTTATTAATGGACATAAATTATCACTTACTGACTGTATAACCTTGCTAATTGCTTAGAGGAGGGTGGAGGGAGCCACTTGGTAGTACTTAGGAAGCATTAAGTTATTTCACATGTATCAGAGTGTAAAGTGGTTTTTAGAAAGTACTCCTAAATGCTGACTAGTGGTAGAATGGCCTAGCCACTTCAGTTGCTTAAACCAAAACTTGCTTATCATTCATAATGCTGTTCACCAATTTACACAATTAATAACAAAGCCCTGTGTCTCATCTCTTAAATATCTCTTGATTCTGTCTACTTTTGACTACTTCTTTCTGTTCTTAACTCCATTGCCAGGTAGAGCTCCTTGTCTTTTTTCTAGGCAATGGAATAATCTTCTAACGAGTTGAACTTTTTCCTCTGTTCCTGCCCCACTCTTTCAACCAAAAAGAGCTTTATAAAATACAAATATGATCTTGTCACTCCCTTACAAAGAACTCTTCTGTCATTCTGCATTGCTTTCAGGACAGTCTAACCTCTTTACATGGTGGATTATAAAACTCTGTCATATAGCACTTTAATACCTCTTTCTCTCTCTGTCTCTCTGTCTCTTTTTTTTTTTTTTCTCTCCTTGATTAATTCATATTCTAAGCTTACTAAATTGCTCACTGCCTCCTGAGCATGCCAGGCTTTCTTCCAGGCCTTTGCACATGCTGTTTATTATGCTGCTTGCCATTCGTTTCCTCTTTCCTTCTCATAAGTTCTCTTTCCTTTCCTTAAGCTTCCTTTCAGCTCCCCTCTCTCAACTTCTGTCTCCTATCACAGGTTAAAAGTGCTCATTTTCTTCCTCTAGCAGGTCTTTCCTTTTATTTAAAGAAAAGGATCTTTAGGTATAAGCTGATGCAAAGTTTTTTTACTCTATTTTTGTGTGAGACTATTTAGAAAGCTGGTTTAAAGTTAGGGATTTTCAGGGTATAAGAGTTTCAAGTACTAGGGCTGAGATGTGGCTCAGTGGTAAAGTGCTTGCCTAGTATGCGTGAGACCCTGGATTCAATCTTCAGCACCACATAAAAATAAAATAAAGGTATTGTGTCCACCTACAACTAAAACAAAATATTAAAAAAAAGAGTTGCAAGTACTAGACCAGATTTTCTGGATACTGTTGTCTTAGGCTCTGTACTATTAGATGTGGCTTAAAACATTAAAGTGGTATGCAAAATATTACTTATTTTTGGTATAACTTTGTGGAATGATCATGTTTTAGCTCCTACAAGTGCGGGGAAGACTCTTGTTGCAGAATTGCTTATTTTGAAGCGAGTTTTGGAATTGCGAAAGAAAGCTTTGTTCATTCTTCCCTTTGTTTCTGTGGCTAAAGAGAAGAAATACTACCTCCAGGTAATAATCTTGTACTCAGCTTGAAATAGCAAAGGCCCATTATTGGCAACCTTGGTTTATTAATTTAAAATTGAATTATACAAGCAAATGAAAAACAAAGTCTCTTGTTATATCCCATCTAGATTTAAATGTTGACCATTAAAGCATTACAAGCTAACAGGGGAAACTAAAAAAATATATTATTGCATAAAACAGAAGGAGCCACTGTGTAAAAATTTGCAAATGTTTTCTTAGGAAGTAAACAGAATACTTCAATTGGCCTATAACCATGCAAATTAAGAATCAGGGTTATAACTAAATGGTAGAACTAGACTGAAGTGCGGAAAGAAGGGAGTGTTTAAGGAAGCATATCCCATCCTGAGTGAGGGTCACTAGGAATATTTAGGGGCTGAAGAACAAGATCCATTGGGACTTAAGTAAAGCTTCAGGTCTGTGACCTGTTCCTCTGTTCTGAAAAAATGAGTTGTAGTTTACATTTATATGGTACTAACTGTTTTTAAGGCATTTTCACAAATATGTGTTTCATAAAATAGATTAAACTTACTATTGTGATTTGCAGTAAAAGAAAAAAATATGTGTTATTGGAATGGAAAGATCATTGTACTGTTAGGCCAAAAAATCTGGGTTTTTAGTCCCAGGTTTGCTACTGTCTTCAGCCCAGACATACAATCTGCTGGGTTGTTAAATGAGGATGTTAACCCTTTGTGGTGTTGGTTAACTCAGTATATGCTCAGCGGAAATTTATTGAATGAATAGCTCTAAAGTTCTATGGTTCTATAAATCTTTTTAACAGTTATTTCAGAGGCCAAATAGCCAACAAAGCTGGTCCTACATGGTAACAACCTCTCAACTTAGACCCAAAGTAACAAAATGATGAAAGGATCCTTTTTATTGAGAAGGTATGTTAGTTAAAAGTTAAACTAAAAAAAAAAAATTAATATCAAAGTCCCACTGAATTAAACTTTTAAAGACTTTTCTTCCATTTATATAAAAAACTGGTCTTTAGAATAATAAGACTATATTCCTTGTAAAGTATAAATTTTTTCCTTAAAATGTTAACTTAGTGTTAAAATTAGCTAGTTTCTTGCTATGTATTAAATTAAAAATGTTAGTGCTTAAGGTAAATTTTCTCCAATTTTAATATCTATAAATAGCTCTTAGAACTTCTTAGGTTATTA
>JAJEJO010004233.1:27422-67201 GCA_020662805.1 Glaucomys volans
AAAAAAAAAAAAAAAAAAAAAGGTTGACAACTGTATAATTGACATAGATGTCTTTGGTGTATCATTGCACATGTATTTCTGTAAGATTACCCATTTAGAAGTGTGTAACAAGAGGCAGTTTTCTTTGGGTTTAGTGAGACCTAAGCAAGCTAATCATTGATTTCAGCTTCAGAATACATCCAGAAAAAGAATTGCCCATTAGGTGGAATCAGTTTTTTTGTTTTATGGTTTGAAATCTGCATCACTTGTATAAATAATGGTAAATGCTTGCTGTATGATATAAGATATTGAATCTCTTAAAATTTTTCTTGGAATTGTGAAATTCTGTAAAACCTATTATCTGGAAAAATCTTTGTAGGAATGGTGGTTGTGGATGAGTTGCATATGTTGGGAGACTCTCACCGAGGGTATCTGTTGGAACTTTTGCTCACCAAGATTTGCTACATTACTCAGAAATCAGCATCTAGGTGAGTAGCTGAAATAACTGAATTCTTCAAATTTCAAACAATGTTGAAAAAGTATCTGCAAAAGTAGGAGTTAAACTAAAAGAGGATGGTACTTTTCTTATGAGCAAACTCATGTACAGTAGTTTGTTTTTGTTCCCAAATGAGTTCTTTAGGTAAACTGATTTTAGATTACTTTGTAAACATTCTAAGATTTGACTGCTTACCACTTTATTTCAGTGCATACATTTTTACAATAGTTTTTTGAAAATCTAGTTTTTCTGTTTGTCAATTTTACATACATATAATTTGAGTAGGCAAGGCTTATTTTGTCAAATAGTGTTTCTTCAACTCCTCCTTCTCAGTGGCAATTACTTTCATCTCTTCTAGGTTTTTGTTTTTGTATTATAATAGTATCTCTAAATGCTGCTACTTGAGTTTTTTAAAAAAATATTGACTTCTTACTATGGAACATGAAGATTGGGTTCTCTTATATTCTCTACTCAATAATACCCAATCTTCTCCCCTATCCCCTGCAGTTTCTCTTTTTCCTTTCATCCTTTTTCTACTCCCCAGATATAATTATATCATAATTTTGCTTAGGTCATTATTTGTTGTCATGCTAATTTGACTGTCTGAATACCATTATCCACTGAGCTCTTGTAAACTGTGATTACTTTTATTTTTCTAAAAATTTTTTTTTCTCTGAAGTTAATAAATGTCTTTTTTTTTTTTTTTTGGTGGTTTGTTTTCTTTAGGTGTTTGTTGCTAATTGATCCATAGCCTCTTGCTCGTTGTGTAAATCTCCATTATATTCCAGCATACCTGATATTCTACCAAAGTTGTCCTCTTGAAGACATTTCTTCTAAAGCCTTCTGAGTTGTTCCACTGTGCAAGGGTGGTTAATCTGTACTTGTGCTATGCTGCTGTCATCTTGGGATCTCCCTTCACCATTATTACTCATTTCTATTGCTTTTTGCTTCAAACAAAGCCCCCTTTGTGGATCAGATGTCTTTCTCTTGATTTATTTCCTTATTTTAGTGGCAATGTCTTCTAGAAAGTACCACTTTATTTCTGTGAACACACTATTATGGTTATCATTTTTTTTGAGAACTTGTGTGTTTGAAAATGTATTGTGATTCTTTTCATAGATTGGCCAGACATAAAAGTCAAGATTGGAAATATTTTTTCCTTCAGAATTGTCATGGCTTTTCTTTCTCATTTTATTGAGAAATCCAATGCCATGCTGATCCATTTTTTGTATAAATTTTAAAAATTCTGCATGGAGGTATTAGGAGCTCGTCTCTTTCCCCATGTTTTGAAATTTCATACCAATGTCTTGTTAGATACTTAATAGGTTCTTTCCATTTTAGGGAGATTTAAGCACATTTTTCTTTCTCAGTATGTGATTGAACAAGCAGATAACCATCTGTATCCCAAATCTTTAGGGATCTAGATGGTATGACTAATGAAATCAGCAATTTTGACCTAATGAATGCATGCAGAACAATTAGCAAAAAAACCCATAAGAGTACATGAAACATTTATAAAAAGATTTATCATATGCTGGGTCACAAAGCAAGTCTTAATATATTTCAAAGGATTGAAATCACTTAAATATATTCTCTGAGAACAGTAGAATGAAGTTAGAAATAAGGATAAGCAAAGTTGAAAATGTCTACATTTTTGGAAATTAAGTAATACATTTTAGATTCATTTTGGGTCAAAAAAAGTAATCACAATAGAAATTAGAAAATAGTTTTGAACTTGAAAAATATCTCAACAATATTTGTGACATGCAGTGAAAACTGTTTTTAAAAGGAAATTGATAGTATGAAATGTTTATCTTATTGAAGAAGACTGAAAATGTTATTTAATTGTCCATTTCAAGAAACTTTGAAAAAGAATAATAGTGCCACAGAAAGTAAAAGGAAATAAATGATAAAATTAAAGGCAAAAATAAATGAAAAAGGAAAGTCACTAAACAGAAAATTTGAAAGTTCTACAAATGAATAAGAAAAACATCAATAACCCAATGTATCAATGAAGAACTTGAACAGGCACTTGAAAGAGAGTATCCAAATGGTCTGTATACATGAAATGGTGCTCAATCTTATTAGTAATCAGAAAAATAGAAATTCCTTTTTATATTTACAACTCACTCTCCATAATGGCTAACCTTAAAAAGACTGACAATACCAAGCGATGACAAGATTGTGGTGCCAATAGAATACACACACTTTGTGGAGTGTTAACTTTGGTTCAGTCTCTCTGGAAAACAGTTTGGCATTATCTCTTAAAATTGAAGATCTGTGACCCAGTAATCAATGATACTGGTAATTTTATACCTAGGTCTATTCCCTAAAAAATTGCATGCAGGTATGTACCAAAGGACATGACCAAGAACATTATTAGCAGTACTACTTATTAATTTACTGTCTTTTAATGTGTGTTTCATTTGTTTTTCATAGCCAGGCAGATTTAGCCAGTCCTCTGTCTAATGCTGTGCAGATTGTTGGAATGAGTGCTACTCTTCCTAATTTGGAGCTTGTGGCTTCCTGGTTGAATGCTGAACTCTATCATACAGACTTTCGACCTGTACCACTTTTGGAGTCAGTAAAAATTGGAAATTCCATATATGACTCTTCAATGAAGCTTGTGAGGGAATTTCAACCCATGCTACAAGTGAAGGTAGGTCATTATTTTTACATCACAGTTCCTGATTTCTTTGTGTTTAATGTCATTTTCTAGCAAGTTGTTAACAATTTCCGAAATATAATGACAGGTTGCAAAAGAGTCAAACGTACATTACTAGAAATAAAACTAAGGGAGTCAGTTTCACCTTAAAGAACTGATGGTGATGGTTAAGGAGGAAATGTACTTATGCCTTGATCATTGTTCCTGATATATGGTATAAGCATTTTTAAGAAAATACTTAGTTTAGTGGGTTTTTCTATGTAACTAGGAAAAGATTTTCTTATGGTTTACTTTAAACTAAACACTAATGTGGAATATTAACCTTATATTAAATGATAGGTATAATGTATAGTATGTAGAGTGAAAAGAACATCATTTGGGGAGTTAGACATACCTTTGATATTTAATAGTGATACTTGATAAAGCTGAGATAGGGGTTGAATCACAAAACTTCTCTGAACCTAGTATCATTTATATGTGGCCCAGGTTGACCTCAAGCTCTTAATCTTCTTGCCTCAGCCTTCTGAGGAGCTACGTTTACAGGCATGTTCTATTATGCCTGGCTTGTTTTCTATGTAAGGACTTTGTAGCTGATTTTTTATTATGTCTTTGAGTAGTAAAATATTCCCCATGAAGCAAAATGAGTGATTTTAAACTGATGTGAGAAAATTTTTTTTTATGGTACTGAGAATTAGAACGAGGAGTACTCTACCACTGAGCAGTATCCCTGGCCCATTTTTATTTTTAACTTTGAGGCAAGGTTTTCCTCAGTTGCTGAGGTTAGCTTCCAACTTGTTATCCTCCTGTCTCAGCCTCATTAGTCGCGAGATTACAGGTATGTACCACCATACCTGGTGTGAAAATGTTTTCTAAGTATCACTGAAGTGGTTCTTTCTTTCTTTTTTAGGGAGATGAGGACCATATTGTTAGTTTGTGTTATGAGACCATTTGTGATAACCATTCAGTATTACTTTTTTGTCCATCAAAAAAATGGTGTGAGAAGCTGGCAGATATCATTGCCCGAGAGTTTTATAATTTACACCATCAAGCTGAGGGTGAGTTACTAATGGAAATGAAAGCCTACACTTAGTACATTTGCTTGAACGAAATGTTAGTTTTTATATTAAGAAAGTATGACTTTTCCAGCATTGCTACTGCCTACTCACTAGACACCCTTCACAAAATTATGCTTTTGTGATTCTGCCCTTCTGACATTACCATAGGAAATGTGAACACATACTCAGGATAATCATGTTCAGATTTCTAGAGTTCTAGGTTTATACAGGTGTATACTAAAGTTCTTCATGGCATCCATGGACTTTGAGAGGTTGATCTTTGGTGCCCTTGAATTGTACGCAAAATTACACATATAACATATTTTTCTAGGAAAAGTGGTTGTATATTTCTTTGTATTTCCAAAGGTCTGACTAAAAAGAATCATATGTGTATGTATAAATGTGTGTATGTGTGTGTTTGTTTGTATATATACATAAAACATATACACATACACATCTATGTATACATGTACTTTAATATCAACATTATTGATGTATAGTTTATCCATTTTAAGTATGCAGTCAGATGAATTTTAACAAATGTATGCCTCTGTTTAAGCACCACTATAATCAATGCATAAAACATTTCCATCATTTAAAATTGTTCTCTTCTGCTCTTTTGTTGTCAATCTCTTCCCTTTGATCCCAGTCCCAGGCAACCACTGATGTACTTTCTGCCATTTTAGATTACTTGTGCCTTTTCTAAGAATTTCATATCAATTAAGTCATACAGCATGCATGTGTCTTTTTTATATGGCTTCTTTCATTCAGTGTAATGTTTTTGAGGTCCATTCAGGTTGTTGATTTATCAGTTTGTTTCTTTTTAATTGCTGAATGATGATCTAGAACATTGCTATAAACATTAATATTTATTTTTACAGATTCTAGGATGAAAACTGCTGCCTCAACATTTTTACTACCCTTTGGTCCTTTGGGCTCCAAGATAAATGTAGGGAAGACAGAGACTAGTTCTAGTCACAGGATATTAGTATATTTTTCTTACTTCACTTAGCTGGTGGCATTATGAGGGCAGGCAATAGATACCTCAAGCCTAGCTTCAACAAGTAAACTTTGCCTAAAGGTAATATTGGCGAGGCTCTGATCCAACATTGCATTCTCTCTGCCGGTTACCTCTTAATTGATGCTTTCTGTACCATGCTAACTCATGTTCCTTACATTTTGCCATGAAAAGTTATATTCCTTAATGACCAGAATCATGGTTATTTTCTTTTCTTGAGGATTTATTCTCTTAATCTGTAGCAGTGGTTGGACTAGAGTCTGGTCTGTAATGAAATTTCCACCCAAAGAATAAAGCAGCACCTTTTTCATAAAGCTGAAGTTTAAATTTTAAAATTATCCCTATGAAATATACAAAATATATTAAAATACAAATTTTTATGAAAAGTTTTGTAAGTCCGGAAATTTAAAAGTCTGAAAAATTCTTTAAGAAACCATAGTTTCTAAGAGATTCAAGATGGTAGGATAGAAGAAGGCTGCATTCTTAGTTGTTCCATGGCTTGGGATTCAAGCAGCAGGAGTACTGTTTCTCTGTGAGGTGGGTGAAAGAGGGATTTCACTAAAACTGTATATTGGACAGTCAGAGTATCTTAGAGACTCAGAAATTTGGGTAAATTAAAGAAAAAAGACTACATGGAGCCAAGCTGGTCATGGTAGCAACGGTAGTGGCATTGGTTTAATTCAGAGGGAGGAGGAACAGAGAGAGAAACACAACGGGACAGATTTAGTGTGGAAAAACATGAGATCAGAAAAGGAGCCTGCCCTTAGCTGGACCTGAAGCTGCTCTGTGCACTGGTGCTTGAAAAGTGCCCCAGGTTTCTCCACTCACCGAATTGGCTGCTGAGAGCTGAGGTGGAGTCATCTCCAGGCAGACACACTGCACCCGCTGTGGGAACTGGAAGATCAGAGCAAGTGTACTCCTTGTAGACTAGGATGTAACTAGCAGAACAGGAGTGAAGCAGGCACAGAGAATATTTTGCCAAGGGGATTCAAGTGGGAAAACTGAAGGAGAGCCCACCTTTGATTCTGGTGGTTCACATAACCAGCTGAAGCCAACCCGGAACTTGAACAGAAGGGTGGGAATACATGCAGGAACTAATCCTGGGAAACCTGGAAAGGCTATGTTCATGGGCAGCAGAAGTGGTGAAGAATTGGCTCCCTGGCCCCAGAAGTAGTGTTTTAGTCAGCTTTTTTTTTTTTTTTTGGCTGGCTAAAAGATCTGACAAGGACAGTTTCAGAGGAGGAGAAGTTTATTTAGGGGCTCAAGTTTTCAGAGTTCTCAGTCCATAGATAGCCAGCTCCATTCCTCAGGGCTCAAGGTGAGGCGAAACATCACGACAGAAGAGTGTGATGGAGGGAAGTGGCTCAAGACATCACACCAGGAAGCAGAGAGAGTCTCCACTCACCACATCAAAATATATACCTCAAAGGCATGTCCTCCATTACCCAACTCCTCCAGCCACCCTCTGTCTGGCTACAGTTACCATAAGTTAATCCCTATCAGGGAATTAATTCACGGATTGGATTAAGGTTCTCATAACCCAATCATTCACCTCTAAACTTTCTTGCATTGTTTCACATGTGAACTTTTGGGGAGCACCTCATATTTAAACCATAACAAGTAGAATCCTTGGGAGGTTCCTGAGGACCAGACTCCCAACAGAGATCGGCAACTTCCAGGCACTAGTGGTATGTTGATCTAATCGGAAACCACCCAGCAAAGCCCCTGAGGCCTGATGAGATCAAGCCCCACCTGCTGGAACTCCACTCATAAAACTATGCAGCTGCCCAACTCTGGGAGTGTATTGATCTGATCTGTGCAGATAAAGCTTCATCTGATAGTACTTCCTATCCCATTCTATTTTATACTGGGAAGAAGAGAAACTGAGAATTATTTAAACCAGCTTTAGTCTTAGGCCACTCCAGCTGGCAGCATGGAGAACAACTTAAAAAGAGGAAGGGGTCAACAACCTCCGGTCCTTGCTCTTGCTCTCAGTACATTCCATAAGAAGAAATGGAAAAAGAGATAGGAATAGACACTATCCATCTATTTTTTGTTGGTTCTTTTTAGTTATACATGACAGTAGAATACATTTTGACGTAATTATACAAGCATGGAATATCTTATTCTAATTCTGACCCCCAAACCTCTCCTTTTCCTTCTTTTTCCCCATCCCTGCTTTATTCCCTGTATCTTTCTGCCATTTACCCATAGTTATTATTATTTTTCTGCCATTTACCCATGGTTGTTATTATTTTTTAAAATTAATTTCTTGTGGATATACGTAATGGTGAGATTCACTGTGGTGTACTCATATATGTACATAGGAAAATTGTGTCAGATTCATTCCACTGTCTTTTCTTATCCTCCCTCCCTTCCTTTCATTCCCCTTTGTCTAATCCAGTGAAGTTCTAGTCCCCATTCCACCCCTTATTGTAGATTAGATTCCACATATCAGAAAACATTTGACATTTGGTTTTTTGCAACTGTCCTATTTCACTTAGCATGTTAGTCTCCAGATCCATCTATTTATAGGCAAATGTCATAAAGTCATTCTTTGTGGCTGAGTAGTACTCCATTGTGCATATATACCACACTTTCTTTATTCATTCATCTATTGGTTGGCTCTTTAGCTTAGCTATTGTGAATTGTACTGCTATAAACTGAGTCTCTGTAGTATGCTGATAATTCCTTTGGATATGTACTATATACTAAGGAGTGAGATAACCAAGTCAGTGGTGGTTCCATCCTAGTTTTTTGAGGAATCTTCATATTGCTTTCCAGAGTGGTTGTGCCAGTTTACAGTCCTATCAACAATGTATGAGCATACATCTTTGCCAACCTTTATTGTATTCTTTTTTTTTTTTTTGGTACTGGGGATTGAACCCAGGGGCACTTGACCACTGAGCCACATCCCCAGCCCTATTTTGTATTTTATTTAGAGACAGGGTCTCACTGAGTTGCTTAGGGCCTCGCTAAGTTGCTGAGGCTGGCTTTGAACTCGCGATCCTCCTGCCTCAGCCTCCCAAGTGCTGGGATTACAGGCGTGCGCCACTGCGCCCGGCTTGTTGTATTCTTGTTAATTGCCATTCTGACTGGAGTGAGATGGCATCTCAGTGTAGTTTTAATTTCCTTTTCTCTAATTGCTGAAGATGTAGAACATTTTTTCATTTATTTGTTGACTATTCATATTTCTTTTTTTGAGAGGTGTCTGTTTAGTTCCTTTACCCATTTATTGATTGGGTTATTTGTGCTTTTGATGTTAAGTGTTTGAGTTCTTTGTATATCTTGGAAATTAATGGCCTATCTGAAGCGCAGGTGGAAAAATTCTCTCTTATTCCATAGGCTTTCTCTTTACACTCAATCATTTTTATTGCTTTGAAGAAGGTTTTTAGTTTCATGCCATCCCATTTATTGATTATTGGACTTAATTCTTGTGCTTTAGGAGTCGTGTTAAAGAAGTCAGTAGCTGAGCTTATATGTTGGAGTGTTGGGCCTACATTTTCTTCTAGTGTGTGCAGTTTCTGGTCTAATTTCTAGGTCTTTGACCCGTTTTGAGTTGAGTTTTGTGCAGAGTGAGAGATAGGGGTTAAGTTTCATATCATAATAGTATCCATATTATACTGCATATGGATTTCCATTTTCCCTGCACCATTTGTTGAAAAGTCTTTTTTCCAACATACATTTTTGGCACCTTTGTCTAGAATGCAATAACCATATTTATGTGGGTTTGTCTTTGTGTCTTCTATTCCATTGATCTTGGTGCCAGTACCATGCTGTTTTTGTTACAATAGCTCTGTAGTATACTTTGAGGTCTGGTATTGTGATGCCTCCTGCTGCACTTTTCTTGTTAAGGATTGCTTTGGCTATTCTGGGTCTCTTATTTTTCCAAATGAATCTCACAACTGCTTTTTCTATTTCTATCAAGAATATCATTGGATTTTGATGGGAATTGCATTGACTCAGTAGACATGCATGAAGCATAATTTTGTTGAATTCATTCCACATTTCCTGTATTTTCCTGACCCTCCTCCCTCTCTATCATTCTCCTTCTTATATTCCACAGATCTCGCCTTTGTATTTATAATATCTGATCTCTAACCTTCTTTCCCCTTACTTTGTTGTAGCTTCTGAATGTGAGAGAAAACACTGAATTGATTTTCTGAGTCTGGCTTATTTCACTTAGCATAATGTTCTCTATTTCCATCCATTTGCCTGCAAATGCAATAGTTTTATTCTTCTTTAAGACGGAGTAAAACTCCATTATGTATATATATCACTTTTTTTAATCCATTCATCTATTGAGAAGTTGGACTAGTTCCATAATTTGGCTATTGTGAATTGTGCTGCTATAAACATTGATGTAGCTGTTTCACTATAGAATGATGATTTTAGTTCTTTTGGATAAATACCAAGGAATGGGATAGCTGGATCATATGGTGATTCTATTCCTAGTTTTATGAGGAATATCCATACTGCTTTCCAGAGTGGTTGTACTAATTTGCAGTCCCACCAACAATATATGAGTGTACCTATGCCCCCACATCCTTGCCAGCATTTATTATTATTTGTATTCTTTTTCTATTGGTTCCTTTTGGTTACATGTGACAGTAGAATCCACTTTGACCTAATTATGAAAGCATGCAATATTTCTTGATCTTATCTAGCAATTGCCATTCTGACTGGAGTGAGATGAAATTTTAGCGTAGTTTGGAGTTGCATTTCTCTGATTGCTAGAGATGTTGACTTTTTTTAAAACATTTATTTCTTGACCATTTGTGTTTGTTTTGAGAAATATGTATTTAGTTCTTTTGCTCATTTATTGATTGGATTATTTAATTTTAATTTTATTTTTGGTGTTAACATGTTTGAATTCTTTGTATTTCTGGATATTAATCCCCTATCAGAGGAATAGCTGGCAAAGATTTTCTCCCATTCACTAGGTTCTCTCTTCATACTCCTAAATCATTTCCTTTGCTGTGCAGAGGCTTTTTAATTTGATGACATTCCACTTATTGTTTCTTGGTTTTATTTCTTGAGTGTTAGTTAGATCTTGTTAAGTAAATCAGTGCCAGCACTAACATGATAGAATGTTGACTTATGTTTTCTTCTAGCCGTTGAAAGGTTTCTGGTCTAATTGCTAAGTCTTTGATCCACTTTGATTTGACGTTTGTGCAGGGTGAGAGGGATCTAATTTGATTATTTTCTGTATGGACAACCAGTGTTTCAGCACCATTCATTAAAAAGTCCTTGTCTCCAACATATAATTTTGGCACCTTTGTCAAATATCAGATGACTTTGTGTCTTTGTCCCTGTGACTTCTTTTCTATTCCACTGGTCTTCGTGCCTATTTTGATGACAATACAATGCTGTTTTTGCCATTTTATCTCTGTAGAATAGTTTGAGATCAGGTGGTATAATTATTCCAGCATCACTGTTTTTGGTTAGGATTGCTTTGGCTATTATGGGTCTCTTATATTTCTTAATGAATTTTAAGACTGTTTTTTCTAGTTCTGTGAAGAATGTCATTTGTTTTTCATGGATATCACATTGAATCTACATATTGTGTTTGGTAATATGGCTGTTTAAAATGATTAATTTTCTTATCGAAGCACCTGGGAGGACTTTGAATCTTCTATTGTCTTCTCCAATGTTTTTCTTTGGTGTTTTGTAATTTTCATGGTAGAGATCTTTCACATCCTTGATTAGATTTATTTTCAACTATTTTTTTAGAGTATTGTGACTGGGATAGTTTTTTGTTGTTGTTTTTTGTTTAAAATTTGATCTCAGCAGAATCACTGTTGGCTTGTTGGAAAGCTATTGACTTACAATATTGATCCGGTATCCTGGTACTTTGATATACTTATTCACCAGCTCTAGAAATGTCCTGGTAGAGGTTTTTAAGTCTTTTAGATACAGGATCAAAGATCAGGAAACAGATAATTTGATTTTTCTTTCTATTCATATCCCTTTAATTTCCTTCTCTTGCCTGATTGCTCTGACTAGAGTTTCAACAACAATGTTGACTAGAATTGGTGGCAATGGATATTCTTGCATTTTTCCTGATTTTAGAGGAAATGATTTCAGTTATTCTCTGTTCAGTATAATGGTGGCTTTGGGTTTTTCATTGATAACCTTTATACTGTTGAGGTAGATTTTTCCCATCCCTAGTTTCTCCAGGTAATTACTGTGAATGGGTCCTAGATTACATCAAAGGCCTTTTCTGCATCTATTTAGATGATCATATGATTCTTGATCTTAATTCTATTTATGTGATGAATTACATGTATTGTTTTGCATATGTTGAACCAACCTTGCATCCCTGACATGAAATCCATTTGATAGTGTTGTACTATCTTTCTAATGTGTTTTGAAAGTGGTTTGCCATTATTTTATTGAGCATTTATGTATATTTGTTCAGTTGGGATATTGGCCTGAAGTTTATGTTCCTTGATATATCTTTGCCTGGTTTTGGTATTTGGGTTATACTACCTTCTTGGAATATATCTGGGAATGTTCCCTCCCTTTCAATTTTATGGAGTAATTTGAGAATGAGTGGTGTTATCCTTCTCTAATGGTCTGGTAGAACTTAACTGAAAATCCATTTGGTCCTGAACACTTTTTCACTGAAAGGGTTTTAATTACTCTTTCAATTTAGTTTTATTTATCTTGCTGGTTCAACTTTCTCAGGTCGTATGTGTCTAAAATCTTGTCAATGTCTTTTAGCTTTTCCATATTAGAGTATAAATTCTCAAAATAATTTCTAATGATTCTCTGAATTTCAAAATTGTCTGTGGTGATAGCTCCTTTCTCATCTCTAATTTTGTTAATTTGAGTCTTTTTCTTTCTCTTTGGTTAGTTTGTCAATCTTATTACTTTTTTGAGGAACATAGTCTTTGTTGCAGTGACCTATTTTTTCAAGTTTTTAACCATTAATTGTGACTCTGATCTTTACAATTTCCTGTCTCATATGGGTTTCAGAATTAATTCTTCTTTTTTACTGTCTTGAGGTAAATCATAAGCTTATTTTATTGGAATGTATTTTTTTTAGTGTAGGGACTCAGTGCTCTAAGTTTTCCTCTGAGAATTGCTTTTATACTGTCCCAGAGATTTTGATAAGTTGAATCTCTGTTTTTATTTGTTTTTAAGAATTTCTTGATTTCATCTCTCATTTCTACTTGGGTCCATTCTTCATTTAAAAGAGTATTGATTTGTCTGCATGTGTTTATGTGGGTTCTATTAATTTTTTTGTTGTTGATTTCTAGTCTCTTTCTGTTATGATCCACTTGATGCACCGGATTATATCAATTTTTTAGTATTTGATAAGACTTTCATTCTGAAATAGAATATGGCATATCATGGAAAAGATTCCATGAGCTGTTGGGAAGGTAAATTCAGCTGTATTGGGGTGATTTAGTCTGTAGATGTCTATGAGATCCATTTGATTTATAGTATTATTAGGTTTGGTCCATACTTATTGATTTCATGCTTTGATGACCTGTCTATTGGTAATAAGAACCAGTAAGTTTAAAATCACCCAGTGTTATCATATTGGGGTCTATTGGGGATTTAATGTCAAGAATTATTTTTAAATGTAATCAGGTGCACTGACTTTGGGGCATATGTGTTTGCTCTCATTATTTCTTCTTGTTGGAGTATTCCCTTTACCATGATGTAGTGTCCTTCTTTGTCTCTTTGAACTAATTTTTGCTTGAAATCTGCTTTGTCATAAATACAATAGCTACTATAGCTTTTTTTTGACACCACATTTACGTGGAATATTTTTCTATTCTTTTAACTTCTATCTCTGGGTGTCTTTGTCAAGAAGATGAATCTGTTGCAAATAGTATACAATGGGATCTTGTTTTTCAATCCATTCTGCTATCTATATCTTTTAATTGGGGTGTTGAGGCCATTTACATTCAGTGTTGTTATAGATATGTGTTTGTAGTTGCCTATCAATTTGGTTTGTTTGCTATATTGTATTGTCTTAATTTTATTTTAATTGGATGCACTTTTAGTGATCCTCATCGATTTGGGAGCTTTGGATTTTATTTTTGGGAATCTCCATGTGAGGTTTAACATTGAGTATTCTTTGTTGTGCTGGCCTGGTGGCTATGAATTCTTGTAGTTTATTCTTGTCATGGAAAGTTTTTATTTACTCATCAATTTTGCAAGTGAGCTTTGCTGATTTAGGAGTCCTGGCTGGCCATTATTTTCTTTTAGAGTTGGGAATATCTCAATCCAGAGCCCTTCTTGATTTTATTGTCTTAATTGAGAAGTAAGAAGGGAATCTTATCGGCTTGCCTCTAAGTGTGATCTGATATTTTTCTCTGGCAGCTTTGAGTATTCTTACATTATTTCAGTGATAGGCATTTTGATTTATGATGTCTCTTGGAGAGGTTTTGTCTGATCTTTTCTGTGTGGGGTCTTGTATACCTCCTGTATGTGGATATGTATCTCATTTCAGATATGGGGAAAGTTTTGTTACTCTCTCATTGAACATTTTCTTAATGCCTTTAGCCTACATCTTCACATTCTTTTCTGTAGTACTGATTCTCCAGTTTGTTCTCTTGATCCTGTCTCAGAGATCCTATATATTCTAATTGTCGTCTTTTATTTTATTTTTTTTACCTTTATTGCATAGTGAATATTCAAGTTCGTGTACCTTCTCTTCAAGGCCTAAAATGTCTCTTCAAGTCCTGAAGTTCTTTATTGACAAGCCAAGGAAATCATATGATCATATGAATGTATGGATTGATGTAGAAAAATCATATGACAAAATTTAACACCTTTGATAAAAACTTGGAGAAATAGAAAGAGAGTATATGGATTAAATTATTTTCCCCAACAGATATGTTTAGCTTCTGACTCCATAGCTAGGAATAAGACCTTTTTCCTGCTCCTCTGGATGTGGCACTATTATGATGTAATTGTCAAAGCTGGGATGATAAGGGATGGGGAGAATGCATGGTTCAGTGTAGTTTGCACTATTATAGGGAGAGCAGGGCAAGCTTTGATTCAGTGTGACTTTTGTCATTATATGATTATCTTCTCTCCTATTTAGTTTATGTTTATAGGGAAACATTGTAATTCCCTCACTTCTCATTTGGGTATATTCTATAGGTATTTCTTTGTGGTTCCTGATGGGGAATCACATTTAACATATGAAGAGTAATACCGCTCTGATGTGATTCGTACCAGTGCAACTTCAGGATTATACAGAATGCTACTGCCTTACCTCTCCAACCCCACCCCCTCAGTTACTATGTCACAATTTTACATGTGTACGCATGGTGTGTTCAATACCATAAAATAAAATTGGGCTCTTTTGCTATATTATTCTATTCCAACTTGTAGAAAACAAAAGTATCACCAGATTTTACAACTTTCATGAATTTTCTTTACCAAAGGTCTTTCTGTACTTATCAAGATTTGAGTTTCCATGTAATGTCTGTTCAAACTGAAGGACACCCCTCACACAGGACACATCTAGTAGAAAGCAACACCCTGATTCTTGCTTATCAGGTGCTGTGGTTTGAATGTGCATGTCTCTCCAAAATTCCTGTTGACATTTCAGCCTCAATGTAACAGTACTGAGAGGTAGGCATTAAGCATGTGGTTAGGCCAGGAGGCACCAGTCCCGTGGATGACATGCTAAAGGACCTGGCTCAACTTTCGTCCAGCACACACAAAAGTACATTTGTCAAGATGGGTGCAGTGGTGTTTGGCTGTGTTTTAATGAGCTTTTTCTTTGCTGTGGCCAAGACACCTGACAAGAACAAGGAGGAAAAGTTTATCTGAAGGACAGTTTCTGAGGTTTCAGTCCACAGATGGCTGATTCTATTGCTCTGGACCCAAGAATGAAGCAGCCCTTTAGGGATGAAGGGCCCAGTGGTGGAAAGCTGTTCACCTTAGGGCAACAAAGAGAGGCAGAGAAGAGTGGGAAAAGGGTGAGTTGGACAAAGCATGACTCCAGTGACCTGTCTCCTCCAGGCATGCCTCATGCCTACAGTTACCAGCCAGTCAATACATTCAAATTAGGATTGACTGATTAGGTTAAAGGTCTCACAATCCAATCAATTTACCTCTGAATAGTTCTGTATTAACAAAAGGGCTTTTGGGAGGACACCAGGTATTCAAATCATAACAGGCTATAATCCTCTCTACTCTGGAAACTGAGGCAAGAGGATCAATGTTTAAGCTCAGCCTGAGTAACTTAGTGAGACCCTGTCTCAAAATAAAAAGGACTAGGGATGAACCTCAGTGGTGGGGTACTTGCCTAACATGCCTGAGACCTAGGATCAATTACAAGTATATCAAAAAGGAAAAAAGAAAAAGGGTTTAAGGGAATGAGTTCAGCCCTTCTTCCCTTTTCATCATGGAGGACACAGCAACAAGGTACTTTGGTCTTGGACTTGCCAGTCTCAAGAACTGTGGGAAGTCAGTTTCTATTGTTAAGAATTTAACTAGTCTGAGGTGTTTTATGGCAATTGGAGGAAGAAACTGAGGCATCTGAGAACATCTCTAATTCTTCCTTGCTGTGGGGAAGACATTTTTTTGGTTTTCAGAATCTTTGGCTTCTATATTTTGTCATTTATCATTTTGAATATATTAATGTACTATCCTTTGCATTCCAACTTTTTTAGTGAGAATACTTATGAGGACCTTATGAGGAACTGATGATGAATGCTCCCTCCCTCTCAACTGAATAGGAGATAATACCAAGCTCTAGGGTGTCGCTACCATCCCTTTGACACTAGTCATTCTGTTTGAAAGAAGTAGGAATTGAATAGTTCTTGAGCGTAGATATGAAAACCAAAAGTTATTACAGATTTTCAGGGTCAAAATGAAAAGACCACTGAAGTAACCTGTAAGTTTTAATCTCTAAACATGTAAATATCAGTCTCCATGACCCACTGAAACAAAAAGCTTCTGGGGTCCTTCCTTATTCTTAAGAAAGTCAAAAAGGTCCTGGAGGCCCCAAAGTGAGATGACCACTGGGGGTTATGCCTAGGCATGCCTGGTCATTTCTTGCTCTGACCTTACAAGGAGCCACTGTGATGACTATAAACACCTCCTATAAGAGAGGGTGGCTGTGTCTGGGTTTTTGTCCCTAAATAGAGGAAGCTCTTGGTGGTGACCTGTTGGACTCCCAGATAGTTAGCACATTGGTGGTTGGTGGCTGGTGAATGTGGTTGTTTGCTATTGGTTTTTTGATTTAGGGCTTTTGTTTGTTTGTTTGTTTTGTATTTTGCTTTTTGGTTGTTGGTTTTGGTCTTTTGTGTTAATTAAAAAAATTTTTATTCTATTTAGTTATACATGGCAGCGGAATGCATTTTGATTCATTGTATACAAATGGAGCACAACTTTTTATTTCTTTGGTTGTACACGATGTAGTCACACCATTTGTGTAATCATACAGGTACATAGAGTAATGATGTTTGTCTCATTCCACCATCTTTCCTTCCCTCACCCCCTTTCCTTCCCTCATTTCCCTCTGCAAAATCCAAAGTTCCTTCATTTTTCCCTTACCCACCTCCTGGTACTGCCCTGCCCCCCTTTATGTATCAGCATCCACTTATCAGAGAAAATATTTGGCCATTGGTTTTTTTGGATTGACTTACTCACTTAGCATGATCTTTTCTAACTCCATCCATTTACCTGAAAAATGCCATAATTTTATTATTCTTTATGGCTGAGTAATATTCCATTGTGTATATATACCACAGTTTCTTTATCCATTCATCTATTGAAGGGCATCTAGGTTGGTTCCACAATCTAGCTATTGTGAATTGAGATGCTATAAACATTGATGTGGCTGTGTCACTGTACTATGCAGATTTTAAGTCCTTTGAGTATAGGCCAAGGAGTGGGATACCTGGGTCAAATAGTGGTTCCACTCCGAGTTTTCTAAGGAATCTCCATCCTGCTTTCTAGAGTGGCTACACCAATTTACAATCCCACCCATGATGTATGAGTGTACCTTTTCTCTAACATCTTTGCCAAAACCTATTGTTGCTTGTATTTTTTAATTAAAAAAAATTTTTTTAGTTGTAGATGGACACAGTATCTTTATTTATTTATTTTTATGTGGTGCTGAGCATTGAACCCAATGCCGTGCACATGTGAGGCAAACACTACCACTGAGTTATAGCCTCAGTACCTGTTGCTTGTATTATTGATAATAGCCATTCGAATTGGAGTGAGATGAAATGTTAGGGTAGTTTTGATTTGCGTTTCTCTAATTACTACAGATGTTGAACATTTTTCCATACATTTGTTAATCAATTGTATATCTTTTTCTGTGAAGTGTCTACTCAGTTCCTTAGCCCACTTATTGATTGGGTTATTTGTAGTTTTGGTGTGAAGTTTTTTTGAGTCCTTTAATTAGATTAGTGGTCTATCTGATGTGTGTGTGGTAAAGATTCTCTCCCACTCTGTAGGATCTCTCTTCATGTTATTGTTTCCTTTGCTGAGAAAAAGCTTTTAAGTTTGAATCCATCCCATTTATTGATTCCTGATTTTATTTCTTGTGCTTTGGGAGTCTGTAAGAACGTCTGGTCCTAAGTTGACATGATGAAAATTTGGGCCTACTTTTACTTCTATTTGGTGCAGGGTCTCTGTTCTAATTCCTAGGTCCTTGATCCATTTTGAATTGAATTTTCCACAGGGATAGAGAAAGGGATTTAACTTCATTTTGCTGCCTATGGATTTCCAGTTTTCCCAGCACCATTTGTTGAAGAGGCTGTCTTTTCTCCATTGTATGTTTTTGGCACCTTTGTCTAGTATAAGGTAACTGTATTTTGTGGGTTTGTCTCTGTAACTTCTATTCTGTACCATTGGTCCACCTGCCTATTTTGGTGCCAATACCATGCCATTTTTATTACTATTGCTCTGTAGTATAGTTTAAGTTCTGTTATTGTGATACCTCCTGCTCTCTCTGCTAAGGATTATTTGGCTATTCTGGGTCTATTATTCTTCCAAATGAATTTCATGATTGCTTTCTCTATTTCTATGAGGTATGTCATTGGGAATTTAATTGGAATTGCATTGAATCTATATGGCACTTTTGGTAGTATGGCCATTTTGACAATATTAATGCTGCATATCCAAGAACATGGGAGATCTTTCCATCTTCTAAGGTTTTCTTTAATTTCTTTCTTTAGTGTTCTGTAGTTTTCATTGTAGAGTCTTTCATCTCTTTTGTTAGATTGATTCCCATGTATTTTATTTTTTGAAGCTATTGTGAATGGGGTAGTTTTCTCTTTCAGAGGATTTATCACTTATGAATAGAAAGAAATGCTTTAGATTTATGCATTTTTATTTTATATCCTGCTACTTTGCTGAATTCATTTATTCTAGAATTTTTCTGGAGGAATTTGTTGGATTCTCTAAATGTAGAATCATGTCATTGGCAAATAGTGATAATTTGAGTTCTTCTTTTCATATTTAAATCCCTTTAATTTCTTTGTTCTGTTTAATTGTTCTGGTTAGAATTTTCAGGATGATATTGAATAGAAGTGGTGAAAGAGGGCATCCCTGTCTTGTTCCATTTTTTAGAGGTTTTTCTCCATTTAGAATGGTATTGGCCTTGGGTTTAGCATGGATAGCCTTTACAATGTTGAGGTAGGTTCCTACTATCCCTATTTTTTCTAGTGTTTTGAGCATGAAGGGGTGCTGTATTTTATCATGCTTTTTCTGCATCTATTGAAATGATCATATGATTAAGCCTATTGATGTGATTAATTACATTTATTGATTTCTGTATATTGAAACAACCTTGCATTCCAGGGATGAACCCCACTTGATTGTGGTGCATTATCTTTTAATATATTTTTGTATGTGATTTGCCAGAAATTCATGGAGATTTTTTTGTGTCTATCCAGTTCATTAGATACTGGTCTGACATTTTCTTTCCTTGATGTGTCTTTGTCTGGTTTTGGTGGGGTGATACTAGCCTCATAGAATGAGTTTGGAAGGGTTCCCTCCTTTTCAATTTCATGAAATAATTTGAGGAGTGTTGGTGTTAATTCTTCTTTGAAGGTCTTATAGAACTTGGCTGAGAATCCATCTGGTCCTGGGCTTTTCTTGTTTGGTAGGCTTTAAATGGTGTCTTCTATTTCATTGCTTGAAATTGATCTGTTTTAAATTGTGTATGTCCTGCATCAGTTTGTGTAGATCATATGTCTCTAGAAATTTGTCAATGTCTTCAAGTGTTTCTATTTTATTGGAGTATAAATTTTCAAAATAGTTTCTAATTATCTTCTTTATTTCAGTAGTATTCATCATGGTGTTTCCTTTTCATCATGAATATTTGGTAATTAGAGTTTTCTCTCTCTTTGTTAGTATGGCTAAGGGCTTATCAATTTTATTGATTTTTTTCAAAGAACCAACTTTTCGTTTTGTTGATTTTTTTGAATTGTTTCTTTTGTTTCAGTTTCATTGATTTCAGCTCTTGAGTTTAACTATTTCCTGTCTTCTGCTGCTGTTAGTGTTAATTTGTTCTTCTTTTTCTAGGGCTTTGTGATGTAATGTTATGTCATTCTTTTAATGTATGAGCTCAATGTGATGAATTTTCCTCTTTGCCCTGCTTTCATAGTGTCCCAGAGATTTTGATGTTGTGCGGTGTTCTCATTTACCTCTAAGTATTTTTTTTATTTCCTCCTTGATTTGTTCTTTTATCCATTCATCATTCAATAGCATGTTATTTATTCTGCAGGTGTTGGAGTAGCTTCTATTTTTTATTTTATTGTTGATTTCTAGTTTCATTCCATTATGATCTGATAGAATGCAGGGTTGTGTGTCTACTTTTTTGTATTTGCTGAGAGTTGCTTTGTGGCATAACATATGGTCTGTTTTAGAGAAGGATCCTTGTGCTGCTGAGAAGAAAGTGTGTATTCCCTTGATGATGGATGAAATACTCTATATATGTCCGTTAAGTCTAAATCATTGATTGTATTATTTAATTCTATAGTTTCTTTGTTTAGTTTTTGTTTGGAAGATCTATCCAGTGGTGAGAGAGGTGTGTTAAAGTCACTCAGTATTATTCTGTTGTGGTTTATTTTTTTTTGAAATTGAGAAGGGTTTGTTGGATATACTAGATGGTCCATTGTTGGGGCATATATATTTACAATTGTTATGTCTTGGTGTATGATTCCCTTAAGAAGTATCAAATGTCCTTTTTTATCCCTTCTTACTTACTTTAGTTTGAAGTCCACTTTATCTGATATGAGGATGGAAACCCTTGCTTGTTTATGCAATCCATGTGAGTGATGTGTTTTTTCCCAACCTTTCACCTTCAGACTATGGATGTCTTTTCCTATGAGATGAGTATCTTGAAGACAGGATATTGTTGGGTGTTTTTTTAAAAATCTAATCTGCCACTCTGTGTCTTTTGATTGCTGAGTTTAGGCCATGAATATTCAAGGTTATTATTGAGATATGATTTGTTTTTCCGGTCATTTTGGTTTATTTTTGGTTTTTAACTTGACTTAGTTTCTCCTTTGATTCACCTTTCCTTTACTGTAGTTCCTTCCTTTGCTGGTTTTCATTTTTTTTTTTCTTTTCATTTCCTCCTCATGGAATATTTTGCTGAGAATGTTCTGTAGTGCAGGCTTTCTAGTTGTGAATTGTTATAACTTTTTTTTATCATGGAAGGTTTTTATTTCATTTTCAAATCTGAAATTTAATTTTGCTGGATATATAGTTCTTGGTTGGCATCCATTTTCTTTCAGAGTTTGACATGTTATTCCAGAACCTTCTGGCATTGAGGGTCTGGGTTGTGAATTCAGCTGAGATCTGAATTGGTTTCCCCCAACATGTAATTTGATTTTTTTCTCTTGCAGCCTTTAAAATTCTATTCTTATAATGTTAGTCATTCTCATTGTCTGCTGAAAATTTGTACATTTGGGGTCCTGTAAGCCTCTTGTAATTGGTTTTCCATTTTCTTCTTTAGATTTGGTAAGTTTTCCGATAGTTTATGTCTTTGAAAAGATTGTGCATTCCTTTGGTTTGTATCTCCATGCCTTCGTATATTCTGATAAATTTTAAATTTAGTCTTTTTATGTTATCCCATATTTCTTGGAAGTTCTGTTCATGGTTTCTTATCATCCTCTTTGTGCCGTCAACTTCACTTTCAAAAGTATATACTTTGTCTTCATTTTCTGAGGTTCTGTGTTCCAAGTGGTCTAGTCTGTTGGTGATACTTTCCATTGAAATTGTAATTTGGTTTATTGTTTCCTTTACTTCAAGGATTTCTGCTTGATTCCTTTTTATAGTCTCTGCCTCTTTATTGAAGTGATCTTTCACTTCCTGTATTTTCTAATACCATACTTTATTTGGAAGCTCAATCTATGTATTTTCTAAACTCCTTCTCTGACATTTCTTCTACTGTATTGTCTATGGACTCTATTGTTGGAATATCTTGGTTTGTTGGAGGCACTTTGTTCCCTTGTTTTTTCATGTTGTTTGTGTGTCTTCTCATCAAGTGACATGGAGCTGAGAGAGTACACATTCTTCCCTCTAGTCTTATAGTGTCCCTGAAGGCTTTCTTACCTCACCTTTAAGGGGGAGATGAATATTAACAAATGATATACCACCTTAAACCAAATGGCTCCTATTAAGGTGTTTACAGTTTTGTCACAATAGAAATGAAGTGTTCAATTATTGTTTACAATATAAACAGTAAGTGTGCTAAAAGGGCTTACTGTTTCAAATGATGGGCAATGAGGGAACAGAAGTAGTGTAAGAAGTGATGTTTATGAGGGAGAGGGAGAGAAGATGGGGTAAAAATTTATAGTAAGAGTGAGGGAGGAATTAATAGAGGTTGGCTGTTAGTATGAGAGAAGTGAGAAAGAATCCAGGGAGACAGGTAGGTGAGAGAAAAAAATATGTACAGATTTTTTTTAAAAAAGTAAAAATATAAGAATACACAACAAAACTGTCATATACTATTCAGGCATCCCATTCCTCAATAAATTGATGCATGAAAATATTTGGATTCAAAGATGGTAGAGATGTGAGAGAGAGGGTGAAAAAAGAAAAAAAAAGGAAAGTCTCAATGGAAAATTGAACGATTGCTTCTGTTGACTTTCAAAAATTTTCTCAACTTCCATTCTCCACTGATAGGTGGAGTTGTCTGAAGTTTGATGTTAGCTCCAGTCCAGTGGGTCTCAGACCAGTTGGGTGGGTGAGCTGACAGCAAGATGCCCTTACACCCTCTTATAGTCCTCCCACCCATTGTAGCTGGCTCCTTCCATCCCTGCACACATCAGGACTCACAGAACTGGAGAGAGCCCAGTTTTCTCCAGTTTCTTCAACCTGTGCTCCCCCCAGGGAACTGCCCCTAGTTTCTGGCTTTCCACAGGCTTGCCAGACCCAGACTGGCCCATGCAAACCCAGCTGCAATCTGAGGAACCTGGGCTTCAGCTTCCCCAGGGTCTGCCTTGCTGCACTCCCAAGATCTCAATGCCCTTTCAACTTGCAGAGAGACCACCAGGGATGCACTCACACAAAGGAGGGACCCTGAAAGAGGTAGCCAGATGGCAGCCATTACCACACTGAGCAAAAAGACGTCAGGTATAATATGACCTTCAGGTACCCCAATATATTTCCAGGATCTGGCCTCAGTCCCCAGACCAAGGTGGCTGCACCCTGAGATGGTGGCTATGGTGGCCACAAACCTGCAGGCCCTGGCTGTTGTCCCAAAATGATGGCAGCCACATGTAACCAAACCTGTGGGTACTGTGACAATGGTCTTTTAGGCAACAGTGGGCAGCAGGCAATCCACTGGCCATCTGTGGGTGGTCTTCAGGCTAATGGGGGACAATTGGCTGGTGAACATCAGGCAGTGGGTGATGGCTAGATGAAAGGCGGGTGATGGGCAGTCAACAGGCAGGCAAATGGTGGATAACAGGTGACACTCAGTGAGTGATACACAGTCAAAAGGCAGGTGCTATGCTGGTAGATGGCGGGTGATTGCCATGGACAAATCGGGTAAATCACCGGGGATTGGTGGGCAGCAACAACTGCCTTGCAGAGAAACAGTATTTCCTCTGCTTGAATCCCAAGTTAAGGAGCAACAAGGAATGCAGCCTCCCTCTAGTCTGCCATCTTGGATCTCTGAGGAATTACTTTTGTGCATTTTGTGTGATTTTGTCTGTGGAGTGGAATGACAGGGTTTCCTGGGCTCTTTCCCCCTATACCTGCCAATAAGCAGGGCTGGGACTTGTCAGGCTGATGTTCTCCCTGTTGTTCCTTGAAACAGAAGTTGACCTTCCTACAAGGTGATTCTTCCTATTCGGGTAGAAGGGCTCTTTTGCTACATTATCAGGCAGGTGAAGGTGGAACCCCTTCATGCTGAGGCCCCTCCATCAAGAAGCCCTCAAACCATGGCCTCCATTCCTATAGCCACCATCCTTTTTCTACTTTTGGTCCCAAATGCCTGTTTCCCCCAAGTTCTCCTGTGGTCCACAACTGCCTGTGGCCTTTTGTTGCCTGCTGGACACAAGCACAGTCTGGGGGGATTTAGGGAAGATGAATGTTTGGGTCAGTGCAATTTCAAAATGCACAGGAGTTTATGGGCAGGAGTCCTGCAACCCAGAAGTGTCAACCATCTTCACAACCCTGAACAGAAGCAGGCCTCAGTTGCACAGTGAGTGTGAGACCTTGGCCCTGAGTGCTACTGTGCATAGGATGTGAAGGAAGCCTAGTATCCACCGCATCCTTATGACTCGGGATGTGAGTGCCTGAGCACCTATATGTCTCCCCTCCCCACATTTTATGTTATTGACTGAAACATAATTTATATTATAGCACAGTGTGTAGGGCACAAGGCCCAGTGTTGTGTCAGCACAGAGGATGCTGTATAGGGGTGGTGGGTGAGAAGCCTGTCCCTGCCCCTGCCAGGTTCCTAAGGGCCCTCCTGCCCCCATGGAAGCCACTGCTTTCTGACCATGTAGAGGAGGTGTTGCCTTCAGAAGACGCCTGTGTGGATGCAGTTCTCATCATCACACTTGTGGAGCCCACGTGTGTTCTTTCCTGCCCATCCTGTTTGCTAGCATGTCTTTTGGTTGTTTTTAGCCTGTTTGCATGGCCTGAAGAATTGTTGGGTGCGAATGCAGGGTAGGAGTAAAGCTGGTCAGCCTGGAAATTATCATGTTGCCAATATCTGGGGCAGATGCACCTCGTTTGCCAGGAGCAGAATCTGGTTTCCTGACTATCTCAAGAAAAGAGGAGAAAAGTAAAAGGGGGGAAATAAGAAAAAGAAAAACAAAACAAAACAAAAACCTCTAAAAGTTGAGAAGAAAAAAAAGCCCCCATCTTGGCACCCCAATGAGGTAGGGAGAGTAGTGAATGCTTGCAAACTATGCTAATCAAACCCTCTCTTTGGATTTTTGTAAACTTTGTACCCTGCAGACAGAGTGAAGTCTTTGGTTATTCATCCCCCAGTTCTTTCTGTTGTCCAGTTCCTCCCCAGGTGATTAACAGGACTGTATTGTGACCAAAGCTAGCTGGAATTCCTCTCATCTTCTTTGTTTACTAGAACATGCTAGCATGGAATGCAGAGATCAGTTGGCAAATATTCTCTCCATAATGCAGGTCAAATATAGTCATTGTGTCACATTAACAAACTAAGTCAGAAGGCTGAGCTTACCAAGTAAAAATTCTGTCTGAATCTTTTTGACCTACATGTTATAAGGACAGGGAAAATGGCAGCACATTTTCCAGCACACCTCCATAAGTGGTGAGAGACTTTGGATCTGCTGGGAGGCAGAGTGCTAGGTTTCATACATACAGTCCACTGCCAACATTATCAGTCCCCTCATACTTGAGTCTCACAAAAATTCACATGGGACTCTTCACTCCCTGGGACTGTTAGCAGGTTTCCTGAACCACCAGCTTCAAAGGGAAGCATCTCCTGCTACCCTCTGTGTTGCAGTCTGTTTCCCTGTGGCATAGAATTTTCAACGGGTTGTGTCAATGTCTCTCTCCTTTGGACCACACCATCTCCACAAGGCAGCCATCTACTATGTTAGTGCAGTGAAATTGTCATAGAGTTCAGAGTCCCAGAGATAAGAAAATTCTTGGGTCTTTAATCTCCAGAGCAGTCAACTGAGACAATAGGACCCTTCTCAAGTTAGCTCCTGATTATAGTTCCATGAGAATATTCAGGGAAGTTTAGAGAACTCCTCCAGAGCCAGGTTGATATGCACTTCCCAGGTCTCTTACTTGTTTGTACCTTGTTTTCAAGGTGCCAAATTCTGCACTAGAGTTCTCTGAGACCCTCCCTTTTCCAGAGAGTTATTTCCCCTCTCCCTGCCTTGATGCCATGTGCTCAGTGGTGCAGCACTTTTTCTCTCATTCTTCCATTTTCCAGAATCTTTGGGCTTCTCCAGGTCTCTTTCTGTCTACTGTTGTCTTCCAGGGCTCTCCTAAGGCCACCCAACTCAACAAGCAGCTATACTCCTGTTGTTTTGTTTCTGTCTCGTGTTGAAGTGGGACAAGTGCTCAGTGCCTCCAATCTGCCATCTTCCAACATCTATCTGCTACTTATTTTTGTATGTTGAATCTGTACCCTGAAACTTTACTAAATTTATTTATTCCCTCATTTTCTAATAGCCTTTAGGATTTTTTGTGAGATAACTTCTTTCATTCCATTTTGTCTTTTATTTCTTTTTCTTACATAGGTTCTGTAAGACTTTCAAATACTGTGTTGAATATGAGTGGTGAGAGTGGGCATACTTGTCTTTAGGAAAAGTTTTCACCTTTTCACTTTTGAATATAATTTAACTATGGACTTATCTTGAGATATATTCCTTATAAGCCCAATTTGTTGTGAGTTTTTATCATAAAAGGATGATGAATTATGTCAAATGCTCTTTTAGCATTTGTTGAGATGATCATATGATTGTTGTCCATCATTCTATTGATGTGGTGTACCATCTTTATTGACTTGCATATGTTGAACAATTCTGGACCCCAGAGATAAATCCCAATTCATCATGGTATATAATTATTGAATATACTCATGAATTTAGTTTACTAGTTAAGTTATTTTGTTGAGGAATTATGAATCCATGTTCATCAGGGATATTGGCCCTTAATTTTATTTTCTCCTGATGTTCTTGTCTAGCTTTGGTATAGAGTAGTGGTGGCCTTGTAAAATGTATCTGAATGTGTTTCTTCAAGTTTTTGAAGGATTTGAGAAGGCTTGTTATCAGTATTTTTTTTTCCCCTGAATGATGTAGAATTCAGTAGTGATACCTTGTATTCCTGGATTTTACTTTTTTGAAAGGATTTGATTACTTTTGCAATCACTTTTTGTATTTTTTGTGTGTTTAGATTTTGTTTCTTAGTGATTTTTGACTTGGTAAGATTTTATTAATAGGATTTATTCATTTCTCCCAGGTTCTCCAATTTGTTGGTTATGTCTTTGTTTTTGAGGTGAGTCTCTTGGAGACAGCGTATTGTTTGGTCTTGTTTTGTAATCCAATGTGCCAGCCTGTCTTTTGATTGATTCTCCTAGACCATTTACATTGAATGTTATTACCGAGAGATGATTTTTTTTTTAATTAAAGAGAAAGTAAACAATTCTATTTTTCTGTGATCAAGAGGATGAGGAGACTGGTCTGTATTTCCACTACAGTAGCCAAAGAATATTTCTATGAAAGGACAAAAGGACACAAACCAGAAGGATCTGGACAGTAGTATAAGGAAGATGGACTAATTAGCACACAGGTAGTGTACTGACTGAGGATTCATGGGACACCTTTAGAAAGTAAATGATGTGTTTCAAAACCAGTAAAGTGCTGGAATCGGCTTCTTTTTTTTTTTTTTTTCCTCACCAGTATAAAGGTTTAGCCAGAAGTCATTCCCAGGAATAGTAAAGGACATGCCCTGAGAATAGGCATGGTGCATTAAGGAGGGATACACGTTTTTAAGGCACAGGAATAAACTTCATTGTTCTTTCCAAAGGAGAGCAAGAATTATACAAGGTGGCCACCAAGTCTGGAAATCAGGAAAGTCTTTTAACAAAGGACTTACTGATAAAAGGAATGGTAAAATATCTTTATTTCTAGACTGCATGGCCACCCAATAGACTGCATCTTTGGAATAGGGGTGGGGTGGGGGTGCCGTTTGTTTTCCCATCATTGTAAAGCTGTCAAACTTAATCTTGGTACAGCTAGTGCAGTATTTTCCTCCATCACACAAGGCTCTGTTCCCTTTAAAGATTATTTATAAATCTGCTTGGATCACTCACAGGAGAAAAACACTGTCATCATCAATATTTAGCAGCATGTTCAAAATTCATTTTGTTATCTTGAATAAAAAGCTTAATTGTTCTATTAGTCCAGTAATTCCATATGGTCTTATTATTTCTATTCACAAAATATGATCTTTCAACATTTCTGTAGGTTAATTTTTGAGGATTCCAAAAGATTTGATGGGGGGGGTAATTTTTTCACAATAAAAGGAGCAGAGCAAGCCCATGAGAATTAGATCAGCATTTAAATAAGACCCTCTGCATGGCTCAGTTCCTGATGCATGAAGAGATCCAATGTAGTCCCTAGCTCTCAGTTCATAGAAAGAGAAATTTGAGAGGGATAAATGCAGCAATTATCTGTACTATTTAATGACCTATATTTAATATCCTAGGAAGAGAGAAAACAATGTAAGAAAATAAAGTTGGTAGAAACCAAATCCTTTCATTCCAGGATGTCTATCTGCACAGGAGGGACTCCATGGTGCATAGTAGAGCATGGATGAAAGGCCTTGCTCTTAGCAGAAAAAATGAATTGTGGACACAGTCCCTCAAGCGAGAAACAACCACTGAGCAATAAGCTTCAATTGCACTGTTACCAGGGGGAACAAAGCAGAGAACTGTGGCAAAGCTAGACTAGGGCCCTCTGCATTCTCAGGGTTACTGGTTCTGTGTTTCAAGAACACCCTTTGAAGGATGGGGAGAACCGGAGACCACATCATCCCATGCAAAAAAAAAAAAAAAAAAAGGAGGCTATTTTAACAAATAAATTGGCTGTCCAAACCCAGCGAGAGTGTAAGATAGACACCTGAAACCCAGCCTGCACTTGCTTGCTTGTGAAGGGCTTGACAGATCCAGAGTCGCCTTCTTTTGAAAGAAAGAGGAGGGCCTCTTCATGAGCTCTTTCTACTCACTAGTTTTCCTGTCAGTTTGCCATTTAAACAGAAAAGATGCTGTAAGCTATCTCAGCTGACTTCTAATTTGGACATGGCATCAATGCTGCACACCCGATTGAACGATTGACCCAATCTTCCTGGCTCTTGCACCAGGCAGGGACAGTATGCTTCTTTGGACTGAATAGGTGTGATCTTGTTTGAGAACAGTGTGTAAACATAAGGCCAGATTTTATTAGTCTCTGTCCCAGAAAATTGGTGGAGCACCCTTTGGCTCTTGTATAGTTCGATGACTGATTTGGCCGAATCTTTGTACCATCTTGCCCTGGCAGCCACTGCTTCAGGCTTATCATCCTCCTGCAGGACTAGTGGCTCACCAGTGATGTCATCAATTCCATGCACATGAGGTGGGTTGAAGTCCAAGTTATAGATCCTTCCACTAGGAGGGTGACTCCAACGTCCACTGAGACGATCTTTAAGTGTTTCAAATGGAATGTGCAAACTGATCACTAGATCCAGGTCACAGATTTTGTTGAGGGCTTCAGCCTGTACTATTGTCCTCAGAAAACCATTCAGTAGCCAGTGTTGGCCCCTCCTGAGCTCCAGCTCTGACATTAGGCGCGTGATCACGTGATCTGGAACCAAACGACCTTTCTCCAGGTACTGCCTTACCATGTCGCCAACTTCCGTGTTGGCTTTGAGGTTCTCCCGCAATAAGTGGCCACTGGAGAGATGCTGGAGGCCAAAGTTCTGGGCGATCCTCTGGCACAGGGTGCCCTTGCCTGAGCCAGGGACCCTAGGATGACCGCGCGCAGGAGTTTGGAAGCCATGGCCTTCGCGAGGAGGCGGGCGGCCCAACAGGCAGCCCAGACAGCAGCCCTGGAGGCAGCCCTGGGAACTTTGTTTCTTGGCCCCTGCCTCAGGCACCCTCTCCCGAGAGATGATTTTTAATCCCCGTTATTTTGATTTAATTCTTTTTTAAAGTGGAATTTGAGTCTCCTTTGATTGACTATTCTTCTAGCAGTCTCTCCCTATGCTGGTTTTCATTTTTCTTTTCCTTTATTTGTTTTCAAATATTTTATTGCATATATTTTGTAGTGGAGGCTTTCTAGTTGTGAATTCTTTTAGCTTTTGTTTATTGTGGAAGGTTTTTTTTTTCTTTTCATTTTTTGGTACTGGTGATTGAACCCAGGGGTACTTAACCACTGAGTCACATCTCCAGCAGCCCCAAACCTTTTTTTAAAAAAAAATGTTTAGAGACATGTTCTCACCAAGTTGCTTAGAGCCTTTCTGTGTTTCTGAGGCTGGCTTTGAATTTGTGATCTTCCTGTCTTAGCCTCCCCAGCTGCTAGGATTGTAGCTTGTGGATGGTTTTTATTTCATGTTCAATTCTGAAGCCTAATTTTCTTGGTATAGTATTCTTGGTTGGCATTCATGTTCTTTCAGAGCTTTGTATTCTTCCAAGACCTTCTAGCTTTTAGGGTCTGGGTAGAAAAATCAGTTGAGATCCAGTTTGGTTTATCTCTAAATGTGATCTATTGTTTTTCTCTAGCATCTTTAAAAATTCTATCCATATTCTGTATGCTGGGCATTTTCAAAATAGTATGTTTTAGTGTGGGTGTGTTGTAATTTTGTTTATTTTGGGTCCTGTATGCCTCCTGTATTTGAATTTCCATTTCATTCTTAAGGTTTAAATTTTGGGGGGATATTATTTCATTGAAAATATTGTCCATTCCATTAGTTTGTTTTTCAGAACCTTCATTGGTTTCATTGAATTTTAAATTTGGCCTTTTCATGTTATCCCATATTTTGTGAATATTCCATTCATGGTCTCTTAATATCATTTCTCTAGGGTCAACTTTATTTTCAATATTATATATTTTGTCTTGGGTACCTTAAAAATCTGTCTTTCAAGTGGTCTATTGATGATGATTTCCATTGAATTTTTAATTTTGGTTTATTGATTCCTTCATTTTGAAGATTTCCAATTGAACCTTTTTCAGAATCTTTATGTCCTTATTGAAGTGATCTTTTACTTCTTGTATTTTCCTCTGATTTCAGTCCTTATATCATCTTTACTAAGTACAATATTTTAACTGTGAACTTTCTAAATTCCTTCTCTGACATTTCCTACACTGTGGTGTCAGTGGAATCTGTTGTTGAGGCATTTGGGATTGTTTTGGGTGGTTTATTCCCTTGCTTTTTTCTATTGATTGTGTGTCTACCCATCTTTCAGTATGATTCAGAAGCAGCTGAGTTTGTACTCTATGTACTTGTAGTGTCCCTGTAGATTTCCAGTACCTCACAATTTAGGGAGAGACGAATAATAGCAACAACAAATGCAAACAACATATAATATTAAACTAAATACTTACTGCCTACTTTGACATCTACAAGTCAATTGGCACAATAAACAGAAATGGTAGAGTCAGCAATTGTCACCAGTAGAAACAGTAAGTAATAATTCATTATATGTGGCATGAAATCAAACAACAGGTGTCATCTGTGATATCTACCACAGTCATACTTGTGATAGTATTAATGCTGGGGGCAGGCATTATGTAAACTAATTCATGCTAAAAGATATTAAGAATAGAGCTTATTAAGAAGAAAGAAAATGAGATAGGTGGGTAGAAAAGAGTTCACAATTTCAAAAGGCAAACAGAGATAATGTAGAAGAGATACAGGATGTGATGTTTGTGAGGGGGGAGGGAAAATAGAAGTAAAAAAGGAAGAGTGAAAGAAAATAATAGAATTTGGCTCTTGGCAAAAGAAAAGAGAGAAAGAGAAACAAGAGAAACAGACAAATGAAGAACAATGTAAAACAAACCCAAAATATACTAATCAAAAACTAATGAAAGATCCTAAACTTTAAAAGACAAGGCAAGGAAAAGTAAGTACATTCAAAAAAGTACTATAAATGAGAAAAAAGAAAAAAATATTTATATGTATAAATGTCCTTTAACCATTCAGCGTATACAGAAAAATATTAGAAAAAAATTGGAGATTGTTGATGAAAAATTAGGGAATCGTTTCCATTGAAGTGGTCAAAATAGTCAATGAGAATATATATTCATCGACTATGTAGAACTTTCTATTTCTTCTCAAGGTATGTACTGACACAAGAGTGAGGCCATGGGCTGTTAAACCCTTCCTCTTTTCATGTTGCTCACCAAATTGCTAGTTGGATTTCAAAAATTCTTAGTTCTCCTTCCTGGCATTATGAGGTAGGGTGGGATGGGAAGTACTGTTGGCTGGAGTTTCATCTGCAACAGCAGTTTGATGCACTCCCGGGGTGGGTCTGCTGCAGAGTTCTGGGATTGGAGTTACTGTAGGTGGAGTTCCTGAAGTCAGGGCTTAGGTCTAGTCAGGCCTGGGGGCTTTGCGCAGTAGTGACTGCTCTGGAGAGATTAGATCAGTGTACCTACTGGGTCCAACAGTTGCTGATCTCTGCTAGGATACTGTATCCCTGGAGTCTACTCAGGTTTTCTTTCATGGGAAGGGGAGCTAATCCTTCACCTCTTCTGCTACCCAGAGACCATGCCTTTCCAGGCTTCCAGAAGAATAATCACACCCGTCCATTCAAATTCCTGACGCACTTCAGCCAGTCCTGCAAGCTACCATACTCAAAGGGGGAAGAGAGCTGGGCTCTCCTCTCTGTCTTGTATTCTCCTGGGTAATATGGTGTCTGTACCTGCTTTTGCTCTTACTTTGTTAGACACAGTCTAGGTCATGTGGTGGGTGTCTGCCAGGACTCTGTATTGGATGCACCTCAGACCTCTTGGTTCACTTAGCTAGTGCCCCAGCATCATCACCTCAAGATGGCTGCTGCTTGGCTCTCCATATACATTTGGAAACATGGGGCTCCCTTCATGCACCAGTGTACTGTGTAGAATAGCCTCTGGATCAGCCTAGGGCAAGCTGCCCCTCAGATTGAGAATTTTCTGCACTAAGTCTGTCCATTGTATTTCTCAGTGTTTTTCCCTCCCTCTGTGCTGTGACTGGTCAATCTGCTACTGGTATTACTGATGGGACTACTATCAGCTTGTCTCCAATGTTGTTTTTTTTTCTTTAATGTTCCCAAATTTCTAAGTCTCCAAGGCACTCTGACTATCCAATACTGAGTGTTAGTGAAATCCCTTTCACCCACTCACAGAGAAGTATTTCTGCTGTTGAATTCCAGGTCACAGAGCAACAAGAAATATAGCCTTCCTCTAGCCTGCCATCTTGCTTCCCCCCAGTGTTCTTCTACTCTTGTTGACTATTTTGACCACCCCTGTGGAACATATTCCTTAATTTTTCATTAAGAATCTTTTTTTTTTCTTTCTTTTCTGTTTGTGTGTGTTTTTGCTGTGCTGATTGGTTCATGGGCAAATATGAATATACATATTTGTTTCTTTTTCTCATTTTTAGTATTTTTTAAAGGTAGTTATTTTCCTTTGCCTTGTCTTTTGAGGGTTAGAGTATTTGATTGGTATATTTTGTATTGTTTTTCATGTGTCTGTTTATCTTTCTCTCTTCTCGTAACAGCCAAATTCTATTGTTCTTTCTTTCACTTTCCCTTTACTTTGTTGTTTCTATTTTTTCTCCTCCTTTCTTATAACCATCATATGCTTCATCTCTTCTGCATTCTCTCAGTTCACTGTTTTTTTTTTTTTGTTTTGGTACTGAAAATTAAATTCAGGGATGCTTAACCACTGAGCCACATTCTCAGCCTGTTTTTATTTTTTTATTTTGAGACAGGGTCTTGCTAAGTTGCTTAGGTTCTTGCTGAGTTGCAGAGGCTGGCTCTAAACTTGCAATCCTCCTGCCTCTGCCTCCTCATCCATTGGGATTATAGGCATTCACTACCATGCCTGGCTCTCTGTTCGCTTTTTAAATTATGAGTTCTTTTCTGCCTTCCTATCACATTTTTTCTCTTAGTTAACTGTATTCTTACCATTTTTTTTTTTAGCACTAATTGGTTTATATAACTCCTGCCCCCACCATTAATGCTGTTGCAATTATTACTGCTGTGGATAACATAGTTGACACCTGTTATTTGCTTTAATACCAGATATAGTTCATGGTTACTTATTGTTTTTGCTGTTGGCAATTGTTGACCCTATCATTTCTGTGTGTTTTTTTTTTTTTTTTTGGTAGTTAACACTGTAGATATCGTAGTAAGAATCAAATATTTAGTTTAATGCTGTATATTGTTCGCATTGGCTGTTGCCATTGTTTATTTCCCTGTATTCTGTGAGGTGCTGGGAACCTACAGCAACAATACATGTTAACGGTAGAAACTCTGCTGCTGAACTAAACCCCTCAAAAAGACAGGGCAAGCCGGGCGCGGTGGCGCATGCCTGTAATCCAAGCGACTTGGGAGGCTGAGTCAGGAGGATTGCGAGTTCAAAGCCAGCCTCAGCAACTTAGCGAGGCCCTAAGCAACTCAGTGAGACCCTGTCTCTAAATAAATACAAAATAGGGCTGGGGATGTGGCTCAGTGGTCGAGTGTCCCTGAGTTCAATCCCTGGTTCAAAAAAAAAAAAAAAAAAAGGGCACATTGCTTCACACATAAATTAATGACAGTTAATCTTCAGCTATACTTTAATACAAAGAATACAAAAGTCAAAAATCCAAACTAATGGCCAGGTCCCAATCTTAAAGGAATTAGGGTTTGTAAGTGATCATTTTGTAACTGGTTAGATAAACAACTATTATTTTAGGTTAAAACAATATAGTTGTCTCCCTAAATGTATGTAACTAGATGTAAGTATACATCTGAGAACTATATCTATCTGAGCCTTGTCTAAGTGTTATGTTACAGTTTATAAAATAATAAGTTTACCTAGGTTTACTGGGAAGGTAACCAATAAGTTCTCTCTTTTATATATTGTATCTGACATAGAAGGGTCACACTGTCATTTGAAGACCTGTCTTTTATCTGTTTGTTTTGATTTCTGATCATTATCAGTTTCCTAAAGTATCAGAAATTTAAGGCTATCCTTTGATTTTTGCTAGTACTGCTAACCCATGCAGACCTGTGGTTATTGTTACCATTCATTAAGGTTTCTAAATTGTACTTTTAAATTTAACTTTTAAATGGTAACAATGATTACAGGTGTGCATGGGTTAGCAGTACTAGCAAAAAATCAAAGGATTGCCTTAAATCTCTTATGTGTTTAGGAAACAGTGTTAATGATCAGAAATAGACTTAGTTAAAGCAAACAGAAGTTAAACTCAACAGGTGTGGTGACCCATGACTTTTATCCTAGAGGCTTAGGAGGCTGAGACAGAGGATCACAGGTTCAAAGTCAGTCTCAGCAACAGTAAGGCACTAAGCAACTCAGTGAGACCCTGTCTCTAAATAAAATACAAAATAGGGCTAGGGATGTGGATCAGTGGTTGAGTGCCCCAGAGTTCAGTCCCTGGTACAAAAGAAAAAAAGTTAAACTTAGTTAAATGTAAAGCTTGGGGACAAGCCCTTTTCCAAGTTGGTGTTCTTTAAACTAAAACTATCTTAGCAATAGTCTCAGATTTTTATAGAAACAACAAATTTGGTTGATATTTATTCATGTCACTTGACATTTTATAGCTGGATAAAGTAACTTGTTGTCAAATAAGTTATATATACAGTTTTATGTTACTCTTTGCACTGGAATAGGAATTAAAATGTATTTTTGGAAGTTAATAAGGAGAGCCTGATCTGTCTAAAGGTGACACTGTAAAACATGGAAGTATTTTGCCATTCCAAACCTTCAGAATGAGACGGACAACTAAATACAGGAGGCATTCAGTACCCCAAGTACACAGATTAAAAAAATAACCTCTCTACATTGTAATTAAAATGCCTCAGAGAACAAGGATAGACTTTTAAAAGCCTTGAGAGAAAAGCATCACATTAAATTTAGGAGCAAACCAATCAGAATCATGTCTGTTTTCTCAGCACAAACTCTGCAAGAGAGGAGGAAAATAACTGTCAGCCGAGACTGCTATATCCAGCAAGCTATTATTCAGTATTGAAGATAAAATAAAAACTTCCAAGATAAGCAGAAACTAAAAGAATTCATGACTACAAAAATGGCACTAGAGAATTCAAAGAAATACTGCAAACAGAAGTAAAAAAAAAAAAAAAAAAACTTCAGAGCTCACAAAAGAAAAAAAATCTCAGTCAAAGAGTAGCTAAGCAAATGAGAAAGAGGACCATATTAAATACAGCAAATAAAATCACAGGAATTAATAAACTTCTTTCTATAATAATATTGAATGTAAATAGTCTCTACTCTCCAATTAAAGCACACAAGTTGGCAGATTGGAATAAAAAACAAGACCCAACTATATGTTGTTTGCAGGAGATGCACCTTACAGGCAGACAACCATAGGCTGAAAGTGAAAAGATGGAAATTGATACACTATGTGAATGGAGCCTTAAAACAAGCAGGATTAGCTACTCTCATGCCTGACAATGCAGATTTCACACCAAAATTAGTCAGAAGAGACAAAAGGTTACTTTATGTTGGTAAAGAGAACAATTCAACAAGAAGATATAATAATAATAAATATTTATGCCCCAAATATGGTTGCAACCAAGTACATAAAAGAGACACTATTCAAATTGAAGTCCTAGATAGACCCCAGTACAATAATACTGTGTGATTTCAACACCTCTCATCATTAGACAAGTCAGCCAGACACAACGTATTAAAGACTCTTTGGACCTGTAAAATATTATAAATCAAATGGACCTATAAAAACAGACACCTATAAAATATGTCACTCATCAACAGCTGAATACACTTTCTTCTTGGCAACTCATGGAACCTTCTCCAAAATAGACCATATTTTAGGCCACAGTGCAACTCTTAGTGCATACAAAAATATAATTCCTTGCATGTTATCCTTGCATCATAATGGAATGAAATTACAAATTAATACAACCAAACCCTACTGAAACTATATAAACACATGGAGATTAAACAGTAATCTTTTGGATGATGAATTGGTGATAGAAGAAATCAAGGAAGAAATTTAACAATTCTTAGATTCAAATAAGAACCTCAGACTCAAATGAGAATAGTGATATACCACAACCTCTGGAACACTATGAAGGCAGGTCTAAGAGGAACACTTATAGCTATGAGTGTATGTATAAGAAAATCAGAGAGATCTCAAACAACCTACTTATGTACCTCAAAGCCCTTGAAAAAGAAAAACAAACCTATTCCAAAACCAGTAGAAGGAAGGAAATAATTTAAGATCAAAGCTAAAATCAATGAAATTGAGAATAAAAAGAAAATGCAAAGGATCCATGAAACACAGTGGTTCCTGAACAAATATATAAGATTAATTAACTTTAGTCAAACTAAATAAAAGAAAAAGGGAGAAAAGCCAAATTAATAAAATTAGAGATGAAAAAGCAGAAATCACCATAGACATCTCAGAAATCCAGCAGATCATTAGGGACTATTTTGAAAGCTTCAACTCCAGTAAATTGGAAAACCTAGAAGAAATGAATACATTTCTAGACAAATACTGTCTGCCAAAATTGAATCAAGAGGACATAGAACACCTGAAGAGACCAGTAACTTGTCATGAGATACACACAGTAATAAAAAGACTTCCAACAACAAAAGTCCAGGACTGGATGGATTCTCAGCTGAATTCTACCATACCTCTAAAGAAGAACTAACCCTCCTCAAATGATTCCATGAAATACAAAGTGATGGAACACTTTCACATTCATTTTATGAAGCCAGTATCATACTCATTCCAAAACCAGATAAGGACACATCAAGGGAAGAAAACTATAGACCACGATATCTGATGAATTTAGGTGCAAAAACACTTAATAAAATATTATCTAATGGTGTTTAACAACACATTAAGGAGATTGTACACTACAACCAAGTTGGTTTTATTCCAGAGATGCAAGAATGGTTTAAGATATGGAAATCAATAAATGTAATTCACCACATTAACAGAATTAAGGACAAAAATGACTTAGTAATCTCAATGGATGCAGAGAAAGCCTTCAACAAATTCAGCACTTAAAAACACTGAAGAAACTAGGGAAAGAATGAACCTATCTTAACATCATAAAGGCTATGTATTAAAAACCCAAAGCCAACTTCATAGTAAGTGGGAAAAAACTGAAAGCATTTCCTTTAAAATCCAGGAAAGACAAGGATATCCACTCTCACCACTTCTATTTAATATAGTGTTAGAAATTCTAGCCAGAGCAATTAGGCAAGAGAAGTAAATAAAAGTCATACAAATTATCACTGTTTGCAGATGACGTGTTCCTATACTTAAAAGATACAATAAAATCCACTACAAGTCTGCTAGTGCTAATAAAAACATTTGACAAAGTAGCAGTTATAAAATCAACATACAAAAATCAATAGCTTTCCTATTTACCAACAATGAATCTGCTAAGGAAGAAATCAGTAAAACAATTCCTTTCACAATAGCCTCAAAAAATAAAATTACTAGAAATAAATCTAAGCAAGGAGGTGAAAGACCTCTACCATGAAAATTATAGAACATTGAAAAATAAAATTGAAGAAGACCTCAGATTGAAAGACCTCCCATGTTCATGGATAGGCAAAATTAATATTATTAAAATGGCCATACTATAAAAAGCAATATACAAATTTGACACATCTCCCCTGCATCAAAATGCCAATGGTATTTTACACAGAACTAGAAAAAACAGTTCTAAAATTCATTTGGAAGAATAAAAGACCCAGAATAGCTAAAAGCAATTTGAAGCCAAAAAAAGCAATGCTGGAAGCATCATAATACCTGACTTCAAATTATACTATAGAGTTGTAATAACAAAGACTGCATGGCACTGGCATAAAAACAGATATATTGACCAATAGTACAGAATGTAAGGAACACAGACAAATCCACACAGATACAGTCATCTGATTCTTGACAAAGGTGCCAAAAATGTACATTGGAGAAAAGACAGCTTTTTAAAAAAATGGTGCTGGGATACCTGATTATATACATGCAGAAGAACACAACTAGACCCTTATATCTCACCTTCCACAAAAATCAACTCAAAGTGAATTAAAGACCTCAGAATTAGACCAGAAATCATGCATAACTCCTAGAAGAAAATGTAGGATCCAGCTTTGAGGTACAGGCAATGGTTTTCTCAATAGGACCCCTACAGATCAGGAAATAATACCAAGAGATAATAAATGGACAGCACCAAATTAAAAACTTTTGTACAACAAAGGAAACAATTAGGAATATGAAGAGAGAACCCACAGGAGATTATCTTTGCTAGCTACTCTTCTGATAGAGGATTAATATCAATATCTAGGATATATAAAGAGTTAAAAATACACTGGAAAAATCAAATAACCCTATTCATAAATAGCCAAATGAAAATTAAACAGACACTTCTCAAAAGACAAAATACAGGGGGATTCAAGATGGCGGGCTAGAGGAAGGCCACATTCCTACTTGCTCCGTGGATTCCTACTTGCTCGGGATTCAAACAGCAGGAATATGGCTCTCAACGAGTTTTTACATTCAAATCACATATAAGGGGTCCCCAGTCGCTGCTCCGGAACCAACTCTGCCGGGCTGGGCTCAGCCCGGCCATGGGCAGCTACCACCCAGGAGCGCCGGACCCTGCAGCTGCTTCGGAGTCACCGACCTGGGTCTGCGCCAGCCAGCAAGTGAGTGCGGGTCCACAGTAGCGGCTTTAGAGCCACTGGCCGGGCTCCTGCACCAGCCAGCAACCTCCCAGGCAGAGACCGACCATTTTCGGCTGCCTGGGGCCTTGCCGCGGCTTCTGGAGAGGTCTGGCTGGGAGCCTCTGGGATCGCTGACTCCGGCAGGGAGTTTGGATCCCTCAGCGCCATTTTGCAGCTTCCTTGGCAGAGAGGGTACGTCTCCGACAGCCTGGGGATTCCGAGCTGCGGCCAGTCTTCCAAGCCACTGTGCCGCGGCTCCTGGAAAGGTCTGGCTGGGAGCCGCTGGGGTTGCTGACTCCAGCGAGGAGCTTAGGGCCTTTGGCGCCATCTTACAGTGTCCCCAGGAGAGAGCAACCACCTGCCACTGCCTGAGACCCAGCGAGGAGTTCAGGCCAGCCTGGGCTCTCAAGCCCAGTGTCTCCATCACTGAGCACAGTTCTGTGACACCACCCCAACTTGTTCTAGTGCCCAGGTCCACACCCTGGCCCGGAGTCTACCACCTTGCTGTATCTAATTGTCTAACAACACTAGGCTACCTCTGCCCGGAAGCATTGATCATTCCCAACCTGGAGGTAGTGGGACAGCACCTTTCGTGGGTCACCACTTGATCAAGCACCTCTCAAGCAACAGGTGAGTTACTGGAAATCTGCAGGGACACTTTAAGTCTTCACAGGGAAATTGCAATCCCTCGGATTTGTACTACTAGAGGGGA
>JAJEJO010004233.1:72201-117985 GCA_020662805.1 Glaucomys volans
CAGTCAGAATGGCAGTCATTAAGAATACAAATAATAAATGCTGGAGAGGATGTGGAGAGAAACGTGTACTTTTACACTGTATATTGGTTGGACTACATATTAGTACAGTCACTGTGGAAATTGGTATGGAGGCTCCTCGAAAGACTAGACAGGGAACTACCATATGATCCAGCTTTAGCCCCTTCTCAGTATTTATCCTGAAGAATAAAAGTCATCTTACTGCAGTGATACATCCCTACCCCTGTTTATAGCAGTAGAATTCACAATAGCCAATAAGAATCTAGCCTGGGTGTCCATCAAAACAGATGAATGGCTAAAGAACATGTGGTATATATAAACAATGGAGTTTCATTCAAATAAAGAAAAATGAAATTATGTCATTTGCAGGAAAATGGATGGAATTAGAGAACATCATGTTAAGCAAAACAAGTCAAACTCAGAAGCTTAAGGGTTGCATGTTTTCTCTCATATGCAGAAGCTAGAGAGGTGAAAGGAAAAAGGTAGGGGTGGATTTCATCAAAATAAAAGGAAGATCAGTAGAGGAAAGGGACCAAGAAGTGGGACATGGGGAGATGGGAAGAAGTTCTGGAGAGTGATATTGGCCAAATCATATTCTTACATTGTGTGCACATATGAATATGTAACAACAAATCCCATCAATATTTACCCTATAATGCACCAGTAAAAAATGTGGGGGAAAAAAAGAAGCCATAGTTTCTACATTTAAGATAGTTAAAGTCTTACTCAGGTAGAAGGTTACAGAGAAAAGCAGAGCCAGAAGGTAGTGTGTGAATGGTTATTTCAGATTAGGCTGGAATACTTCTCATAGAGAACAAGACTCCTGGATGGTGCGGATAGTGCTGGTTGGTTGGACACACCTTCAGCAAGGGTTTTTAATTTTAGGCTTTGAATGGCAATTAGTATCTGTAATCCTCTCCTTCCTTCAGCAGGTACCTTTGACCCCCCCACTGGTAGGTTTGGCATCACCCTAATGTAGAGTTTCCTAAACTTTGGTGCCCATTTAAAATAACCTGGGAAAAATTAAAGATTCCTTATGTGCAGGTCACACCCCACACTGATCTCTTCACAGTGATCAGGTATCAGTAGTTTTGAAAATCCTCAGATCTTTATAGTATGCAGCAGTTTTTGAACCATTCCCTAGTATTTATCTCTGTCATGCCTTAGAAATAACACTTTAAGAGGTGAACAGTGTTGAGGTTTTTTTTGTGTGTGTATTTGACAGGATTAGTAAAACCATCAGAATTTCCACCCGTGATTCTGGAACAAAAAGGCCTCCTGGAAGTAATGGATCAGTTAAAACGTTCGCCTTCAGGACTGGACTCCGTGTTACAGAACACTGTACTGTGGGGAGTAGCATTTCACCATGCAGGTAGTCCATATTCGTAATCTGTTATCAAGAAGCCTTCTCCACAAAGTCTCATAATTTCTTCATTTTTATATTTGTGTGCATTTATTAACAAGAAATATCTTGTTATTATATCTCATTATTAATAACAATAAATATTTTGTTAATCTCAATATTCTTAGATTTCATTTTAAGAAATTGCATGATTAAGTTAAACAACAGTAAAATAAACATTGAAGTTTACTTATCTGTGCAGTGTATAAATACTGTGTAAAGGCTTTTTGAATCATTGGGGAAGTAAATTCTAAAATTATTATGTTTCTGTGGTGTTTCCTTATAATTTAGGTTAGAGTGTACTTGCTATTTTTATGCCATTCTGAAAGGATCTTTTTTATCTCAAGAGTATTGAAAAATTCTCACAGATATGTCAAAATCAGATTTATGTTAGAAATTGTCATAGTGCATTTGGAGAGAGCTAGAATGTTTAAAAATCATAGATTATGGCAGTCACTGAATTAAATAACCTTTTCAGGAAGTGTTCTATCCATGATCATGTGTGCTAAGGATATGATAAAGAATATGTACTTTCTATGATTGAAAATTTAACTTTTTAAACCTCTTTTAAATATTTATCATTACATATATAAAATGATAACTATTATGTATTTTTTAATCCTGACATATATGTGTACATATAGCCATGTATATATCATGGTACAAAATTTAAAATAAATTTTAAAATTTATTTAAAATTTAAAATTCATTTTAAAATAAATTTAAAACAACACCCAAAAGAATAGGGAGTGGGAAATTTAGTATGCTGATCAAATTTAGCCTGCTATCTGTTTTTTAAAAAAAGTTTTATTGGAACACTATCATGCCTATTTGTGCCATGTCTGTTTTTATGTGATAGTGGCAGGGTAGAATAGTTACAACTGAGACCGTCTCTTGTGCAAAATCTAAAATATAGGAAAAGTTTGTTGACCTCAGATCTAGAAGATATGGTAGGGGTGGCAGATTATACTCTGATGATTTCTTTGTTGTCATAACAATAGCTTAAGAAAATCTTCAGAGACTTGTAGTAAACCCTAAGATCCATTTAAATAATCAAGTATATTTTCATCATATGTTAGTAAGTATGTTTTTGGAACGCCTTTTCTTTTTAGGGCTTACTTTTGAGGAGAGGGATATCATCGAAGGAGCCTTTCGTCAAGGTCTCATTCGGGTCTTGGCAGCAACTTCTACTCTTTCTTCTGGGGTGAATTTACCTGCCCGTCGTGTGATTATTCGGACTCCTATTTTCAGTGGTCGACCTCTAGATATTCTTACTTACAAGCAGATGGTTGGTCGTGCTGGTAGGAAAGGAGTTGACACAATGGGTGAGTCTGAATTTAATTGTAGTAGCATTGCAAAAGGACAGTGTAAATCCACTTGAAATTTGCTAGTCCCTGGCAACCCATTTCTCACTGTACTTTATTACCTGATATACTTGGACATGTCATCCTTTTGGATTCACTTAATATTTATGGTAAATAGCAGTTATAATTTTCAGATATTGTCAACCATTCATTTTCTACTAATGTAGAATTAAGATTTTCTTTTGTATCATACACAGTGAAATGATTCAGTATTACATAAATCAAGATGATTTCTTATTAAATTAGTTGGGAGATGATTTTTAGTTTCTAAGTATAGTCTACTTTTTAATTCTAATTAATTTTCATGGGTATTAATTCTGCTCAGATGACTGGTCTCAGAAGTCAGACTGGGATGGTAAGAGCTGAGAAGTACCCTCACACTTTGTGAATAGGCATTTTATTTTATTTTATTTTATTTTTACTTTTTATTTTTTTGGTACTGGGGATTGAATCCAGGGGCACTCCACCACTGAGCCACATCCCCAGCCCTATTTTGTATTTTTTATTTAGAGACAGGGTCTCACTGAGTTGCTTAGGGCCTCGCTAAGTTGCTGAAGCTGGCTTTGAACTCATGATCCTCCTGCCTCAGCCTCCCAAGTGCTGGGATTACAGGCGTGTGCCACCACGCCCCGCAACGAATAGGCATTTTATATGGCATCTTTTCTTCCAAATTAATGCTGGCTCTGAAAATACCCTTTCAGTTTCTTACCTTGTACTAGCAAGTAATGATATTACCAGCAATCCATACAAAAGTTTGACTTAAGCAATGAAGAAACTGGTTTCAATTAAATATCAAGAGAGAAAAAACATTAATTTGAATCTGCTGTATTATTGAGATCATTTGGTATTTGACTAAATTGTTATGAGCCTTGTACCTTCACAGAAACTTAGGAAGAATATTCTCTGTCCCTTCATCTTTCTTCTCTAGTTCTCTAGGAATGTTATACTACATATGCTATTAAAAAAAAAAAAGAAAAGAAAAGAAAAGAAAAAGAGCTCTGTAACTGCTAACGAGAAATTAGGAAATCCAGCAGAGAAACAAAAAGTGTTAATTGAAAAGGATGTGGACGAATCTGGGTACTAAAAGCTGAGTAGGATACTGAGGAAGTGACTTTTAGAACCACCCGACTTGTCACATGAACTCCCCAAATATAGTTGATCGCCATTATTCACAGATTCCATATTTGTGAATTGGTCCATTTATTAGAAATCTGGGGGTTCTGCAGATTTGCACAAAACTGCAAAATATTGGAGTCTTTCCAAGTACACTTTCTGGCTGAGGTCAGTAAGTCTGCCTTCTTCCTTCAGCTCTTCTACTGTAAACAAACATCCTTTTAATGCCACATTTTTCACATTTTTGTGTATTTTGATGGTGATTTTTGTTTTAAATGACTCCCAGATATAGTGCTAAATGACCTGCTAGTAATTCCTTTCTGCATTAAGTCTAGATGTACCTTCTGGAAAAATAGTTTAAATGAGCTTTGTTCAGGCATGAGCTGTAGGACTGTTGGTTGTAAGTACAGTTAATAAACCAATAATATATATTAAATAAAATGTCTTTAAGCAGAAACACATGAATGAAGGTTTTGTCTTCAGTGATGAAGATGCTGCGACTTGTGGCTCACAGGAAATTTCTCTGTTCTCCCCCTGTGCAATGATGCAGTATTCACTAGTATTTTGCATTCACTATTCTTGGTGACTTTATAGAATGTAACTAGATAACAAGAAGTGACATGATTTATTGGTGACTGGATTAGTTAGAATATAAATTTACTGCTGTAATAAAAGTCAACATATTTAAACATGATAGAATTAACTTCTTCCTCCCTCCTTTTTTTCTTTCCTTCCTTTCTTTTTTGGTACTGGGGTTTGAACCCAGGGCACCTTACCATTGAACCATATCCCCAGTCCTTTTTCACTTTCAATTTTGAGACATGTTCTCATTAAATTGCTGAGGGTCTTGCTAATTTGCTGAGACTGGTCTCAAACTTGTGATCCTCCTGTCTCAGCCTCCTGAGAAATTAATTTTTTTTCTCATATAATAGCACAATTGCTTGCCACCTAGGGTTGACATGGTGGTGCAATGTGTTAGGCACCTTGTCTTTCATTTTGTTTTTCCAGCAATACAGTTGACCGGAACTTAGTCGCATGGTTATATTCCCCAACTCTAAAGGAGGCTGTGGAATGTGATCTTTAGCTGAGTGACTGTGTACTGGACTAACACTTAAGGGTTTTATTAAAGGAGATTGAGAAAATGACTATTTGGACATAACTGTCATTCTCAACCCCAGCAACAAATAACTTATTTTAAATCTCTGAAGGGTCATTGATCTGTTTCTTTTTTAATTCCTAAATATCTCAATGATTAAAAAAAGTTTCCAACTTGTTAGATTTTCCTTATGATAGGTATCAGATAAATTTATCCTGTTTTTAAAAATATTTTAATATTTTTAATTTGTTCTAATTAGTTATACATGACAGCAAAATGCATTTATGCATTCTGATAAATCCATACATAAATGGAGTATAATTTCTCATTTTTATGATTGTACATTTGTAGGGTCACATTGATCATGCAGTCATATATGTACATGAGGTAATAATGTCTGTTTCACTCTACTATCCTTCCTACACCCCATAGCCTTTCCCCTCCCTTCACTCCCCTCTACCTAATCTAAAGTAACTCTTATTATTGCCTAGCTCCCCCTCCCCCAACCTCCCTGCCCTGGCTTATTGTGAATTAGCACTTGCATATCAGAGAAAACATTCGGCCTTTGGATTTTTGGGTTTGGCTTATTTCACTTAGCATGATATTCTCCAGCTCCATCTGTTTACCAGCAAATGCCATAATTTCACTCTTCTTTAAAGCTGAGTAATATTCTATCATATATATATATATATATATATATATATATATGTATTTATGTCATGTTTTCTTTATCCATTCATCTGTTGAAGAATTCCTAGGTTGGTTCCATAGTGCAGTTAATGTGAATTGAGCTGCTGTTAACATTGATGTGGCTGTGTCACTGTAGTATGCTTATTTTAAGTGCTTTGGGTATAAACTGGGGAGTGGAATAGCTGGGTCAAATGGTGGTTCCATTCCAAGTTTTCTGAGGAATCTCCATACTGCTTTCCATAATGGTTATACCATTTTGCATTCCCACCAGCAATGTATGAGTATACCTTTTTCCCCACATCCTTGCCAACATTTATTGTTTGTTTTCTAGATAATTGCCATTCTAATTGGAATGAAATGAAATCTTAGAGTAGTTTTGATTTGCATTTCTCTAATTGCTAGATATGTTGAACATTTTTCATATATTTGTTGATCAGTTGTATATCTTCTGTGAAGTGTCTGTTCAGTTCCTTAGCCCATTTATTGATTGGGTTATTTGGTTTTTTGGGGGATGGGGTTAAGTGTTTTGAGATCTTTATGTATCCTAGAGATTAAGGCTTTATCTGAGACGTATGTGGTAAATATTTTCTCCCAATCTGTAGGCTCTTACTTCACATTATTGATTGTTTCTTTTGCTGAAAAGAAGCTTTTTAGTTTTAATTCACCCCATTTATTGATTATTGATTTAACTTCTTGTGCTTTGGGATTCTTATTAAGGAGGTCAGATCTTAGGTCAACATGGTGAAGATTTGGGCCTACTTTTTCTTCTGGTAGATGCAGGGTCTCTGTTCTAGTCCCTAAATCTTTGATCCACTTTGAGTTGAGTTTTGTGCAGGATGAGAGATAAAGGTTTAATTTCATTTTGTTACATGTGGCTTCCCATTTTTCCCAGGACCATTTGTTGAATAGGCTATCTTTTCCTCAGTGAATGTTTTTGGTGCCTTTGTGTAGTATGAGATAGCTGTATTTATGTGGGTTTGTCTCTGTGTTTTCTATTCTGTACCATTGGTCTATATGTCTGTTTTGGTGCCAATACTTTGCTGTTTTTATTACTATATTTCTGTAGTATCGTTTGAGGTCTGGTATTGTGATGCCTCCTGCTTCACTTTTCTTGCTAAGGATTTCTTTGACTATTCTGTGTCTCTTATTTTTCCAAATGAATTTCATGATTGCTTTTTCTAGGTCTATGAAAAATGTCAGTGGGATTTTAATAGGAATTGCATTAAATTTGTGTAACATTTTTGGTAGTCTATTTAGACCATTTAGATGATATTAATTCTTCCTATCCAGGCACAGGTCTGAGAAGGAGTTTGGAATGTATATAGTTAAACTAATCTTCAAAGTAAAGGCTGGTATAAAGAATGAAATCAAAATAGAGAGTTCAGGAAGTGAAAGATCACTTCAATAGAGATTTAGAGATTCTGGGGGAAAAAAAGCAGAAATCCTCAAAATGAAGGAATCAATAAAGCAAAATATTAATTTAATGGAAAGCCTCACTAACAGATGAGACCATTTGGAAGACAGAGCCTCATGCAATGAAGACAAAATATTTAATATTGAAAATAAAGTTGACCATGCAGAGAAGATGGTAAGAAACCATGACCAGAACTTCCTATGGGATAACATAAAAAGAACAAATTTAAGAGTTATCATGATACATGAAGGAGCAGAGACACAAACCAAAGGAATGCACAATCTTTTCAATGACAAAATATCAGAAAATATTCCAAACCTAAAGAATGAAATGGAAAATCAAATACAAAAGATTCATAGAACTCCAAATGTACATAATTACAGCAGACCTAGACGTATTAGATACAGAATAAGGATAAAATCTTAAAGTTTATGAGAGAAAAAAAGATATTACATATAGGGGGAAACCAATTCAGATCTCAACTGATTTCTCAACCAAGACCTTCAAAGCTAGGAGGTCATGGAACAACATATTTCGAACTCTGAAAGAAAATGGATGCCAGCCAAGAATTTTATATCCAGCAAGATTAAGTTTCAGATTTGAAGATGAAATAAAAACCTTCCACGATAAAAAATTTAAAAGAATTCATAATTAGAAAGCCTGCACATTCTTAACAAAATATTCCATGAGGATGAAGTAAAAACAAACAAAAAAAAAGTGAAAACAGCAAAGGAAGGAACTACATTAAAGGAATTGTCAATCAAAGGAGAAACTAAATCAAATTAAAAACCAGAAATAAACGAAAATGACTGGGAATACAAATCATATCTCAATAATAACCTTGAACATTAATGGCCTAAACTCATCAATCAAAAGACAGACTGGCAGATTGGATTAAAAAACAAGATCCAACAATATGCTGTCTCTAAGAGACTCACCTCAGAGGCAAAGATATCCACAGACTGAAGGTAAAAGGATGGGAAAAACATATCACTCGTATGGATTGTGTAAACAAGGAGGGGTTTCCAGCCTCATATCAGATAAAACGGACTTCAAGGCAAAGTTAATCAGAAGGGTCAAAGAAAGACATTTTATTCTACTGAAGGGAATTGTACATCAGCAAGACATAACAATTGTAAATATTTATGTCCTGAACCATGGAGCATCTATGTACATCAAACAAACCCTTCACAAATTCAAGAATAAAATAGACCATAACACAATAACACTGGTTGACTTTAACACACCTTTCTCAGTACTGGATAGGTCTTCCAAACCAAACTAAATAAACTATAGAAATAATACATTCAATAATTTAGACCTAACTGACATATGGAATATTTCATTCATCAATGAGCGAATACACTTTTTTCTTGGCAGCACATGGATCCTTCTCTAAAATAGACCATATCTTATATCACAAAGCAACTCTTAGTAAATACAAAAAAATGGAGATAATACCTTACATTCTATCAGATCATAATGGACTAAAATTAGAAATCAATGATAAAATAAAAAATAGAAGCTAACACATGGAGACTAAGTAATACACTATTGAATGACACATGGATAGTAGAAGAAATCAAGAATGAAGTAAAAAAAATACTTAGAGGTAAATGCGACAACCAGTACAACATACCAAAATGTCTGGGACACTTTGAAGGCAGTACTAAGAGGAAAGTTTATTACATTGAGCTTATTGATTAAAAGAACAAAAAGTCAACAAATAAATGAGCTAACATTATATCTCAAAGCCCTAGAAAAAGAAGAATAAATCAATACTCAAACAGTAGAAGACAAGAAATAATTAAAATCAGAGCTGAAATCAATGAAACAAACAAAAGAGACAATTGAAAAAATTGACAAAACAAAAAGTTGTTTTTTTGGAAAAAATAAATCAAACTGATAAACCCCTAGCCACAGTAACAAAGAGAAAAAGAGAGAAAACCCAAATTTTTAAAATACATGATGAAAAAGGAAATATCACAATGGACACTACTGAAGATTTCTAGAGACATATGACCTCCCCAAACTGAATCAGGAGGTCATATAAATTTATACAAAACAATTTCAAGTAATGAAATAGAAAATGCCATCACAAGCCTACCAATTAAGAAAAGTCCGGGACCATATGAATTCTCAGCCAGTTCTACAAGACCTTCAAAGAAGAATTAACACCAATACTTCTTAAAGTATTCCATGAGATAGAAAAGGAGGGAACTCTTCCAAACTCATTCTATGAGGCTAATATCACCCTGATGCCAAAAGCAGACAAAGACACATCAAGGAAAGGAGACTTCAGACCAATATCCCTGATAAACATAGATGAAAAAATTCTCAATAAAATCCTGGCAAATTGCATATAAAAACATATTAAAAAGATAGTACACCATGATCAAGTGGGGTTCATCCCAGGGATGCAGAGGTGGTTCAACATATGGAAATCAAAAAGCACAATTCATCATTATCAATAGACTTAAAAACAAGAATTGTATGATTCCTTGCAATAGATGCAGAAAAAGCATTTGATAAAATACAGCACCCTTTTGTACTTAAAACACTAGAAAAAATAGGGATAGTAGGAACATACCTCAACATGGTAAAAGTCATGTATGCTAAACCCAAGACCAACATCATTCTAAACAGAGAAAAACTGAAAGCATTCTCTCTAAAAATGGGAACAAGACAAGGATGACTTTTTTCAGCACTTTTATTCAATATTGTCCTTGAAGCTCTAGCCAGAGCAATTAGAAGAAAGATATTAAAGATATACCTTTAGGTAAAGCAGATCTCAAACTATCACTATTTGCCAATGATATGATTCTATATTTAGAAGATCCAAAAAGTTCCACCAAAAACTTGCTAGAACTAATAAATGAATTCAGCAAAGTAGCAGGGTAGAATATCCTACCCATAAATCAAATGTGTTCCTATATATCAGTAATGAATTTATTGAAAGAGAAATTTAGAAAACTACCCATTCACAGTAGCCTTAAAAACAAGATAAAACAAAACAAAAAACCCTTGAGAATTCATCTGACAAAAGAGGTGAAAAACCTCTGCAATGAAAACTACAGGACACTAAAGAAAAAAATTGAAGAAGTCCTTAGAAGATGGAAAAACCTCCCATGCTCCTGGATTGGCAGAATTAATATTGTCAAAATGGCCATACTATCCTGTTTTTCTTATTTTACTACAAAATATGCACATTGTATGTTTTAAAAGGGTAGGGGGAAGAGAGTAAGATACTCCTATTCCTATTTGCTTCACCCTACCCGTTCTCCAAACTGGTTTCTCAATAGATTCACAACTCCAGAGCATGAAATGTGAGTCTGTTTTATGTGGATATTCTTCCTTCAGGTCCAGAGGGCCTTTAAATTAACAAAGAAGATAAGGAGGTCTTATTTACCTTAGCTTGTGTTCATCATGGGAAGAACAATTGGAAGATTGGTGCTCTGGGTTAATTATGAAGCCTTATGTCATATGACATTAAATCAGAGCTAAAATACCATAATAATTTCATTTCTCAATTCTTGAAGTCTTTTGAGCTTTTGATCTTGTATTCCTATCATGATGGCATATAGCTTGCTCAGAATTTTAAGCAAGTGTGGGAACGTGGGAATATAGTGTTTCATATTCACCATGAAGATTTAAATGCTTGGTTTTGCTTTTCATACTGTGTGGCATCTTTGTAACTTCTGTGCATTTCATAGATAATGTTATTAACATTTTTCTGGATAGTACATGGTATTTTATTTAGATGATATGATTTTTTTAATTTATTTAATTTTGATTCATTGAACACAAATGGAGTACAGCTATTGTTTCTCTGGTTGTACACAAAGTAGTTGTCACACCATCTGTGAATTCATACATGTACACAGGGCAATGATGTCTGTCACACATTCTGTTATTATTACCCCCCCACCCTGACCCCTCCCCTCCTGTCCCTCTATGCTATCTATTCTTCCTCCATTCTTGCCACTCTTCCACCCCACATTGTGCATCATCATTTACTTATCAGAGAGACCATTTGGCCTTTGGATTTTTGGGATTGGCTAATCTCACTTCAATATAACAGTCTCCAACATCATCCATTTACCTGCAAATGCCATAATTTTATTCTTCTTTATGACTGAGTAATATTCCATTGTGTATATATACCACAGTTTCTTTATTCATTCATCTATTGAAGGGCATCTAGGTTGTTTCCACAATCTAGCTATTGTGAATTGAGCAGCTATGAACATTGATGTGGCTGCATCACTGTAGTAATCCGATTTTAAATCCTTTGGGTATAGGCCAAGGAGTGGGATAGCTGGGTCAAATGGTGGATCCATTCCAAGTTTTCTAAGGAATCTCCACACTGCTTTCCAGAGTGGCTGCACCAACTTGCAATCCCACCAGCAATGTATGAGTGTACCCTTTTTTCCACATCCTCGCCAACACCTGTTGTTGCCTGTATTCTTAATAAAATACATTCTAATTGGGGTAAGATGAAATCTTTTAAGGTAGTTTTGATTTGCATTTCTCTTATAATTAGGGATGTTGAACATTTTTTCATAAATCTGTTGATTGCTTGTAGATCTTCCTCTGTAAAGTGTCTGTTCATTTCTTTGGCCCATTTATTGACTGGGTTATTAGTGTTCTTGGTGTAAAGATTTTTGAGTACTTGGTAGATTCTGGAGATTAGTGCTCTATCTGAAGTGTGTGTGGCAAAGATTTTCTCCCACTCTGAAGGCTCTCTCTTCACATTGCTGATCGTTTCCTTTGCTGAGAAAAAGCTTTTTAGTTTGACTCTATTCCAATCATTGATTCCTGCTTTTATTTCTTGCACCTTGGGAGTCATGTTAAGAAAATCTGGTCCTAGGCCAACATGGTGAAGATTTGGACCTATTTTCTCTTCTATTAGATGCAGGGTCTCTGGTCTAATTCCTAGGTCCTTGTAGATGATATGATGTTTTATTTAGATCATGTGTAGATTATGTGGAACCTTCCAGTGTAGAATGATGGTGCTTTGTGTCAAAATAGCGATTTGCATGGCCAACAGTCAGTAATAAATGTTTGATTCTCAATGACTTCAAGTCCCCTATTGTGATATAAATGAAACCAGACAAGTGGGAGCAGGAACCTGTCCATATATACTAGCATTTATTTAGACATTTTCATAAATCTTGCCCATCTTCCAAAAGGATTGTCCATGTCATTGAAGAACCAAAATCTGACAGATCTTTAAACAACTCAGAGTAGCTTATTATTTTCCTGCTAATACCCAGTTAACCCATTTTCTAGTGCTTCTTCCTTCAGCTGGGTTGTTTTGTAGGCATTCAAAGAGTCAGGTGATATTTTATTCATGTTTTTAAAAACTGGCTATTGGCAAATTTTAATTATACTTTTTTTTGGTATTGGAGATTAAACTCAGGGTTGCTTTACCACTAAGTTACATCCTACATCCCAAGTCCTTTCTACTTTTTAGTTTGAGGCTGGACTTCCTGTGTTGTGGAGATTGACCTTGAACTTGTGATCCTCCTGCTTCATACTCCTGAGTTGCTGGTATAATAGGTGTGTTCCACCATACCTAGCATAATTGTATATCTCTGTAGGGTACAAAATGATGCTATGATACATGTACATAGTGGGGAATGATTGAATCAAACTAATTAGCATATCTATCACCTCAAATATTGATACTTTCTGTATAACTAAATATCATACCCTTTGATCAACATTTCCCCATTTTTCCCACTTCCAGCCTCTAGTAATAACCATTCAGCTCTCTACTCCTAGGTGTTCAATTTTTTAAAATTTTAGATTCCACCTATAAGTGAAAACATGGTATTTGTTTTCTGTGCCTGAATAGTTCACTAGCATAACATCCTTCAGGTTCATCCATGTTGTCATAAATGACATAATTTCCTTCTTTTTTAAGGCTGAATAATATTCTTTTATGTATATGTGCTGCATTTTCTTTGTATTTTCATCCATTAATGGACACGTTTATTCTGTAACTTGGTTATTGTAAATAGTGCTGCAGAAAACACAGGGATGCCGGTATCTCTTTGATATACTGATTTCAATTTTTTTATATATACACCTAGGAGTGGGATTGCTGAATCATATGGTTTGGGTGTGGACTATGCTTTCTATTGTATTCTGCAATTCAGTTGTTGTATTTTTCATCTCTAGAATTTCTAATTCAATTTTTTTTCTATTTCTTAGACTTCTCATTTTGTTCATGTTCTGTTTTCCAAATTTCTTCACTGTCCATTGTTGGATCTTTACTTGTTTCTTTTGGAGGTATGATTTTCTGATTCTTTGTAATTCTGTGTTTTTGTCCTGGTGTCCACAGTGAAACCTGATTTTGAGATAAAACTCAATTCTCCACTTCTTTTGGTAGATGGAGTCTGTGTAAGCTGCTGGCCTCTGCATTCAAGAAAGCCAGTTTTAGTTTTAGCAGCTAATCACAACAGGGGATGCCTATTGGCATCAGTGCTGAGGGTTGCAGCTGGCAAAGCTGGATTCTTCTCCACTGTTAGTGAGTGGTGTGTTCCTGCTCTCAGTTATTGCAGCTTTAAATGAGTGCTATGACCTACAGTGTTGCTGAAGGCTCTAGCAGCTCAAGGCCAACTTCTTTCTAGATTTTTGTCTTGCAAATCTGAAGAAGGACATTCACATGACAATGGAAGGCCAGAGTGAAAGGAGTAGAATTTGTTCAAGTGTAAATAGAAACAGAACTCCTGCGGGGGCAAGAGGGGAACCCCATGGGGCTTGCTGCCTGAGTGTGCTAATCTAGGGGTTTATGTAGCACTTGGGTCCACCTTATTGTTCCAAACTTATGCTGATCAGGGTTGGAAAAATACCAATGCTATTGGTTCAAATTTATGGTGATCAGGGTTTGGAAAAGTACTAACACTATTGGTTAATTCTTGAGCCTGAACTTCCATTCATGTCTGCTCTACTTCTGTGTTGTTTTCTTTTTTTTTTTTTTTAGCTTCCCAAAACTATTTATTGAATTTGATTCCAGTATAATTTTTAAAATCCTTTCTCAAAAGCAGTCAAATGTCAATTTTATTAAAATTTCAGATCATAAGAACATCTAAAAACATATGGTATCAGTAAAAGCTGTGCCATTTCAAGAGGTTGCTATTGCTTCTCTGTCCTCAAGTAGCTGCCGTTGCTCTGTACATCATTACGTAACCCATCTCCATTTCCCATTGAAAATAAAATGCATGGGGTGGGCAATGTTCTAATGTTAGGCACTTCCTTGACTTCTTGGATCTTCGTGGATAGAGAAGGATCTTAGTACAGGAGTGTAATGACATGATTACCAGCAATTGAAATGGCTCACGTAGGAATTTTCATAAAATGGAGAACCCAATGATTTGCCCTGCCTTGGGTGGATGAAGAAAACTGCAGGCCACAACTTGGGTTTGCCTTGATTAAGACTGCACGAGATAGGCATGATTCCTTGCCTTGGTGATGTTTTCGAGATGAATGTTAGTGATGTCCTAAAAATAATCCTCCCTTTGGACATCCGAGTTTGGATGCCACAGTCAGTTGTAGGGTATAAAAATATGTAAATATCCTGCTCCACGCTGGTTACAGGACATCCATATCCCAGAAACGCTTCATCGGAAAGCAAATACCAATCGCCCATTGTCAGTGCTCTGAGGTTGACTTGAAGCCAAGTGAGACTGCAGTAGACCTTTACGCCTGCTGGTGCACTGCATCCAGACCAAGTCATGGCGACAAGAAGAACCAAAGCTAGCTTCCCGGGAGCCTTCATGACATCAGACCAGAGGCAAAGCCTCAGGACGCAGAAACAAAAAAGCTGTGTTGTTTTCTGATTGCCTTTAGCTCAAAATAATCTATGCCACAGTGGCAAATTTTGGGGTTGCATATTCTGGTTTCCTTCTATCCAAAGTTCTGTTTTCCTCCAGCTTGTTGGGAAGCAGGAAGTTGAGGTTGTCTGCTTGTGGATACTTGAGGGTTCTGGTTGTGGCACTGTGTGGAGCAGGCATCTGCAGTGGGCCCAGGCCAGGTGTGACAGCTTGGTCAGCACCCCTGGCTTGCTTTGCCAGGCCCCAGAGGGAATGGCAGGCTCATGTGGCCAGGGACAATGCTCCAGCCCACATAGCTGCTGCTCTGCAGCTCTAGGATGATTTCAAAACCTGTGTGGAGACAGACCCTTCTTCTGGACTTTACAGGTGTTCTTCAGCAGGGATAGACCCTCACTAGTTAGTGTAGCCTGTGATTCTGCTTAAGCCAGCTGCTAATGACCCCTAGGGAGTCAGGGCCTGCTTTTGGGTTTCTGCCTCTGCTTTGATTTCAAGTGGAGCTACTGGCTCAACTCTGTCTGAACTCTGCAATTAGGGAGAGTTGCTGCCTGGGCATTGCAATCACCTGTGATTGGGATGGGCCCCAGGGTGTATTTCCTAGCCAGATGGTACCAACATGTGAGATCTTCAGTTGGCCAGTCTTGCAGACTGGACCTTGGTGTTAAGCAGAGCTGCTGCTCAGACTGGATGGGACCAACTGCTATGCTAAGTACTTCTAGGCAGGTACTACTGCTGGCAGGTACACAGAGCTTCCTTCCACCAAGGCCTGCATGCTGGTCACTGTGAGCTTACCTTCTGTTTTGTTTCTACCTGACCCTAGATGATCTAGGTGGGCTTCTTGGGATATGTCTTGGAATGCCAGGGAAGCTACATGTCTGCTTCTGCTTCTCTTTTTCTACTATAGAAACCATGAGTCCTAGGGATGTCTCTCTTTTGGCACTTTGATGACCTTTGGACACAAAGCTTTGATGTAGTTAAAATGAGGTCATTTATCGTGTGTGTGTGTGTGTGTGTGTGTGTGTGTGTGTGTATGTGTGTTTGCTGGGTGGAGAGAGGGAGGTGGCAAGGTAGGATTCTGTTGTCCATGCAGATGCTTCAGGTTTATTTTCAAGTTTGGAGGTCTTCACATAGGATCCTTGTCTGGGTGGCGGGGGTGCGGGGGGTGCGGGTTGGCAGGTTGTGAAACCTGGGAGCTCCTATTCCACCTCTTGCAGGTATCTTGCCTTTTTTCATAATGGCACCTGCCTTTTTGTAATTTTGTCTCAGATAAGTAGTCAATGATTATCCAGTTTATAGTCCTTTCATTTTATCCTGTCATCCTCAACTTGGCAGTCAGTGATAGGAAAGCATCATCTGTACATCTGTACTTTTTCTGCCTGGGATAGTTAGGATACACAATCACAACGCCAGTTTTATTTTTATAAAATTTTTAAGAAATCACACACACACGCCTTTCATTTTGCTCATTGAACATTTTACTTAACTGCTGCTTTTCCCATATTATTGGATTCAGTTTTGAAAATAATTGTTTACTCAATTATTATAATAACCCAAAGCATTTAGATTAAATGTTATAATGTGACTTTTTAAGGTATTTATAAGTATTTTTGAATTTATTTTGTCATCACTGTGACTAGTAATTTGTATTTGCATTTTTCTTTATAGTTTTCAATGTATCTATTAATTATCTAATTATTTAGCAATAATGATTATTTCTTTAGGGGAAGGAAAAGAGCTTTTCCTGTACTTTCTTGGGTTCTGCAGCTGGGACCTGCTAAATAATTGATAACAGATAGATTACTTGGAGAAAAGGCATGTAAACTTTATTTGATATTGATAATTTAATTTTTATGTGCATGGAGGCTTTCATGGAAATGAAGACCCCCAAAGCTGTTAGATCTAGAGTCTTATAGTTTACATGATATTTCTCCATAAATTGTGGAGAAGTGACAAGACAAAGGAAAAGGTATTTGGTAATCTTGAGGTAGTAAATCAGGAGGAAACTGATTTCATACTGGATCAATCATATTGGAAACTAATGGAAGAAGTTCACATAAGTAAGATTTGTTTGTACAGACCTGTCTCAGTGAGGACTTCGGTCTCCTGTGGTAAGAGTTGTTCTCTTGGTATGGGAGAGGAGAGAAGAAACATCTTTACAAAGGGATATTTATGTCTTGCTTTTAGGCAGACAGGGAGAGGACAAAGCGTTCTCTCGGTTGTTTACTGATTGCCTTTAGCTCAAAATAATCTTTATGCCCAAGTAGCAAATTTTGGGGTTGCATATTCTGGTTTCCTTCTATCCAAAGTTTAAGAAGTAAAAGCATTAGAAATAATGCTATGACCGTAACAATCACTATCATTTCTTATCTCCTTTAAAGCAACTAAGACCAATTAAGTTCTCTTTATCAGGAATCTTATGGAAATGTGTTGGGGTTTTGACAACGTATGGTTTTTGGTTACAGGTGAGAGTATCCTAGTTTGTAAGAACTCTGAGAAATCAAAGGGCATAGCTCTACTTCAGGGATCTCTAAAACCTGTTTGCAGCTGTCTGCAAAGACAAGAAGGCGAAGAAGTAACTGCCAGTATGATTCGAGCTATTCTGGAGGTAAGAGAGGGTTCAATAAATTACCACCTGGCTCTTTTACACCTACGTAAAAGGTAGGACTTTAGTATGTGAAAATCTTTGGTTGTCGTCGTTGTACGAGCAACTGAACTCAGGGATGCTCTACCAATGAGCTACATCTTCAATTCTTTTTTTGTTTTTTAATTCTAAGACAGGGAATAAGTTGCTGAGGCTGGCTTTGAACTTGTGATCCTCCTGCCTCAGCCTCTTGAATAGTTGGGATTATAGGCATGTGCCACTGTTCCTGGCTAATATGTGAAAAATCTTGTCTCTCTCTTTTTTTAAGTTATTTTATTTTTTTAAGTTATTTTTAGCCTTCCCAAATTGGAATCCGTAGATGTTTCAGGTGGAGCTCTATCAGTTCACTTTGAAACAATGATTAAAAACCAAATACAAGATGGTTCTTTTCACTTTTTAGATAGTCTTCATTACTTTTTGGATTTCAAGATGACAGAAACATACTCAGTTCCTCCATTCAGATAATACCTTTTGACATTAAAATAAAATCACATTTTAACTACACGATTAGAAGTTTACAACAATACAGAAAAATCTCAACAATTTTCAACAATTGTACAGCACATTCTGTACAATAATACAGAAAAATAAAACCTTTCTGTTCCTCTTTTCAAGTTTGATTCAGAAATGTTTTTTGTGCTTTTATCAGCATGCCTTGTTTGGTATTAGTTTCAGCACTAGAACTAGTGATATTGGTACCTCTACCTGTATTCTTTTCTTTTTTCCCCTTATCAGTTTGGGAAAAAAAAAAGAAGGAAAATACTTGGTAATGAAGTGTCAGGAAGGATGTCAAAAATAGATACTTTGAGCTGGGGTTGTGGTAGAGTGCTCGCCTGGCATGCATGAGGCCCTGGGTTCAAGCCTCAGAACCACATACAAATAAAATAAAGGTATTGTGTCCACCTACTACTAAAAAATAAATATATAAAAAATGTTTTTTAAAAAAAATGTAGACATTTGGATACATTGCTGAAACTCTTTTGGAGAGCAACTTGGCCCTACCTGCTAAATTTGAAACTATATATACCCATTTGTCTAGCAGTTCCACATCTAAGAGTTTTTTCCCGGAATATATTTGTGAAACTATATTAAATTAAATGTACAAAAATATTTATCATAGCACTATTAGTTAATAACAAAAAATTGGGAAAAACAAGGATACCGTTAATGCTAAATTATGGCAAAAGATGCTTTGTGGTCATTAAAAAGCTTTGTGATGATATGTGTCCAATATATATTAAGTAAAAGAAGGCAAAGACAAATTCGTATATATAATAAGGTAGTTATGGGTAAAATAATACCTGCAAAGCACAAGTGACTTCACGTTTTCTTGCACTTATTCCCAACTTTCTGTATGGGAAATATTCAGTAGTAGCATTTCTCCTACATGCCCACATATTTTAGAGGAAGGATGAAAACTTTTGATTTGGTTCATGACCTTGAATTATCACTCCCTCCTTCATGTGTATTGTTAGTTTTGAATTTCAGAGGGATAATGATTCATTTATTTTTGTTTATAAGCAAATATTATATCTACCTACCTTGAAGGAAAACTTTTCATGTTGTCAGCAGGTACTATCTATATTTGCAGTGCATGATGATGGAAGACTTAATAAACAGTCTCTCAGATTCTGACACTATTTTAAGAGAATAAAATTTCATATTATGAAGGCCTACATGACTTACAAAAAATTTACAGAAGTTTTTAAACATTTTCTATCAGATAATAGTTGGTGGTGTGGCATGTACGTCACAAGATATGCAGACTTATGCTTCTTGCACGTTTTTGGCTGCGAGTATGAAAGAAGGGAAGCAGGGAAATCAGAGAAATCAAGATTCTGTCCAACTTGGAGCAATCGAGGCCTGTGTGATGTGGCTACTAAAAAATGAATTCATCCAGATTACAGAAGCCCGTGATGGAACAGAAGGTAAATATGAGTTCTCAGTTTAAATTTACTCACTTTTTCATCTTTTACTCACTTTTCTCAAATCTTGCTCATAAAAGTCTACATGTTAGATAAGATTATGTTTGTAAAATTTATCAGAGTTGAGAAGGTTAATTATAGATTATAGAGAGACAATGTTTTGTTTTATTTTATATTATTTTTAACATTTGTTCCTGTGTTTTTCTACTCCCAAACCAGGAAAGGTATATCATCCAACACATCTTGGTTCTGCTACTCTTTCTTCTTCACTTTCTCCAATTGATACTTTAGATATTTTTGCTGACCTCCAAAGAGCAATGAAGGGTTTTGTTTTAGAGAATGATCTTCATATTGTCTATCTGGTAAGTTCTGCCTTTTTAACTTTTATTTTTGTGAAAAATGGGAGAAAAAGCATATAGACTACTGGAGCATCAAACAACACTTAGGGAACATCTTGTGTGTTTTCCTTGACTGGGTTGGTAGTGGTGGGAATAGCAAAGAAAAGGCAAGGAGAAAATTGTTTTAAATAAGCTAAATGTTCAGTGACCTTTTAGTCTATTTTCTCCAACCTTTCTAAGAAGGAATTTGAGAAAGTTTTTAAAAAATGTTTATTTTACAGTATGTAAAAGAATAGCAAAGGACAAGGGATATCAGAAAGTTAAAGATTAAGATCATAAACACATGAAGAGTTAAAGAGGCATGCTGTTACATCATATACAGTTACTCTAGTCAACTTTGGTTCTGAATTTTCTAGCAACTAAAGGAGAGAGAGAAACTTGATTAGTCTCCATATTAATAAGGTAAAAAGCATTATGTTTATTGCCTAAGAGAAATTTAATCCTAAAATGACAGTTGGGGATTTAATATTCTTGATAAATCTCTATAATAAATGCAAAAAGGAATTTGAAAAGTTTATTTATATTATGTCATCCTCCATGAATATAACAAAGATTTTGATAAGAATTAGATAAAGTAGAGTTTGAGGTCAAATTTGGTATCAAGAACTTGAGTAGATAGTAATAGTAATTATTTTGATCAAGTAAGAGCAGATACATTTACTTTGGTAAGCAATTCAAGAGAGGTAAAATGGAAATTTTCATTAGAATGAAGAAGGATTATCAGGAAGTGTACTTTAATAAAAAACACTATATTGTGAGCAGAGGAGAAATGTCTAGATAGAGTCTTTTTCTTCTCACAAACATACATAATTCATGGACAGTAATGGGCTATCAACAAGTAATGGGCTGAAAGTTCTGTGCTCTAAAATGTGGCTGGGAAGATTCTCTTAGGAGGTCTTACCAATAATCTACCATGGTCTTAAAAATTAGTCTAATATCATACAGTGGCCACGTTTGTGAATTTTAGGGTTAGACTCCCATAATTTGACTTTTGGCCTCATCACTTAACCATATACCTTGAATCAATTCTTAACCTCTCTCAAGATGCTGTTTCCTTATTTGTAAAATGGAGATAGTAATAATACCCACCTTAGGGCTGATAGTCTTTGATGAATGTTTGACCTCTTAGTAAATATTTAATGCATTTTATCTACTTTTTTCTAGTAAATTGTCCTATGAAAATTATGTAAGTCATTTGCTAGATGACCTCATTACTCCTATTCCCCCTGTGAAATAAAGACTGATGGCAGGCATTGATGCTGAAAGCTTATGGCTAGCAGTCCATTGCACTTCTTTTGCTGCTTGAGTTGTATGCCCTTCAAGAGTTAGTTTCATTTGTTCCTAAACTTGTTCATGCCAATTTATGTCTCTGAAAATTAGGCTGAATGCAAGTTCCTAAAAAAAAAAAAAAAATAGCTGATGAAATATGTAAGGCAACTATAAAAGCTCTGAGAAAAACTTACAAAGCTTTACATGGGAAAAAAGAGAAGGATACTGCTTATAGATTATTTTGCAGTTATCCTTAATTTCTAAATTCACTTTACAAAACAGAAGCTAGGTTTCTTAGATGATGATTCATGGGTGTGGTTTAACTAAGAAAACAATGATAAATTCTAACAGCCCTTATAGGAAAGGCTTGACCCTAGCTCAAATATTAGCAAATAAATATACATTTTATGTGTTAGCTTAAAACATTTATACTTTACATATTCTGTTTTATTTTCTGAATATTTAAAATGTATATGATTTGAAGATCAGAAATATATTAAAAGGAACAGTCAGAGAAGTCAGACTCCTGTATCTCCTACATGGTCTTCCCATTCCCTTCATAGATGACTGTTTTCATATCTCTTCCTTACTTCATCTTTTAAAAATTAATAAGCAGTAATATGTATTCTTCATCTTCTTGTTTTGCAGATGATATCATACATACATTGTTCTATACCCTCTTTTTGCTTTTCCTTAACATTATATCTTGGAAATCACTCCATATCAATTTATGGAGTTTTTTTTTTTAATTTCTTAGTCATGTAACTGTTGGGTGCAGGTACTATTATTTATTCAGTCAGTTCTCTATTGATGGACATTTGGAGTGTATCCAATATTTTGTTATGTTGAATGATGGTGCCATCAGAATGTTTAGTATTTACAAAGATTTATCTTTGGCACAAACTTTCAGAAGTATGAGATTGCTGGGTAAAGTAAAGCACAAGTGATTTTGGCTTTGCACGATTGTCCTTCATAGAATCTGTATCATTTTCCAATTTTACCAGTGAAATATGACAGCATTTGTTTTTTGCACAACCTTATAAAAATAGAATATATTGTCAAGATTTTGAATTTCCGAACATAGTTTTAATTCACATTTCATTTAAAATGTACATATTATATTTTACATTAGGAGTAAATTTGAACATTTTTCATATGCTTAAGGGCAGTTTGCTTCCTCCTCCCAATGATTTGTTTATGTATTTTGCTCATTTTTCTATTTCATTTTTTGGACTTTTTTACACTAGGGAGATGAATGCTTTGTGGCATAAGTGGAAAGTATTTTCCTCCTGTTTAGTTACTTTTTTACCTTTGCTCATTGTTTGTGTATCTACCATTCTAAAAAAGTGTAGCTAAACCTAAGAGCTTTTGAATTAATGAGAAAGTCTTTTCTTGCTCTGAGATCATTAGGGAATTCGCCCACATTTTCTTCAAATGTAGTCCTTTTATTTTGAGCTGTGCTTCATTTGGAGTCTATTCTGAAATATGATTCTTTCATTTTTTCTTTTTTTCCCTAATGGCTATCTGCAGTCCCAGTATCATTTATTAAAAGGTTCATTTATTCACAATGATTCAAGATGACAACTTTTATCTTATATACCAATTTCCCTTTGTATTTGGGTGTATTGCTAATTTCCATCTGCAATTGGGTATTTTTCTGTTTTTCTGTTTTGTTTTTTTTTTTTTTTTGGCCTGGTAACAAACCAATCTGACTGATTTGTGTGGTAGTACCTCTGTTTCAATTAAAAGCTTTTATCATATGTTTGAGATAGGACTGTTTTCCCCTCCTTGCTTTCTTTTTTCAGTGTTTATAGGTATGCTTGTTTACCTTTTAACATAATAATTAGAATTAAGTTGCTAATTTTTATTGGTATCATTAAATTTTTAGTATTACTAATATTGTATTAGTAATAAATAATATAATTATTGATAAATTATAAAAATTATAATTAGTGATGGTAGTACTAATAATTGGTGTGTGAACATGAGGGGACTTCCCTTTTCATGTCAAATTGCCTTACTCAGGGAAAGGAATGTTCCTGTATTTGTATAGGTCTATTTTGGGCTCTCAAGGCTATTTTGAAGATTTTCTCAGATTTTGAGCATTAATTTTTTAAACAACTTTGTTATGATACATTTCACATACTACATGTTTATAGTGTACAAATCAATGACTTTTTATATATTTACAGAGTTGTGCAGTCATCACCAACATATGATTTCAGAACATTTTAATCACCTTAGAAAGAAACCCACTCCATATCTAGCAATCCACATTTTCCTCTAATCTCCTCATTCTCTTCCAGCCCTAGGTAATCACTAATGCCCTAACTATGGTTTTTGTTTCTATAACCATTTATATTGTGTAAATTTTATATAATGGAATCATATAATATGTTGTCTTTTTTTTTTTTTTTTGGAACCAGGGATTGAACTCAGGGACACTCAGCCACTGAGCCACATCCCCAGCCCTATTTTGTATTTTATTAAGAGACAGGGTCTCACTGAGTTGCTTAGGGCCTTGCTAAGTTGCTGACACTGGCTTTGAACTCGCGATCCTCCTGACTTAGCCTCCCAAGTCGCTTAGATTACAGGTGTGTGCCACCGCGCCCGGCTCAATATGTTGTCTTTTATAACTATTTTCTTTTACTTAGCATGATGTTTTCAAGGTACATCTATGTTGCAGCATCTATCAGTATTCAAGTCTTGTTCATTGCTGAATACTGTTCCTTTGGGTGGATATACCACACAATTTTATTTATTTATACATACATAAATAAATAATATAAATATATGTATTTATATATTCATCAGTTGATGGCATTTGGGTTGTTTCCACTTTTTTTGCTATTATGAATAATGAATGCCGCTCTGAATATTTATGTACAAGTTTGTACATGGATGTATGTTTTGAATTCTCTTAAGTATAACCCTAGGACTAGAATTGCTAAATCAAATGGTCATTCTATTTTTAACATTTTGAGATACTTCCAAACTGTTTTTTTTTTTAATGGCGGTAGAATTTTACATTCTCACCAGCAAGTCTTGGTCCCTAGTGTACAAAATACAGAGGTGGAGCTTTTAAGAACTGATTGGATCATGAGGGCTCTAACCTTAGCAGATTAATCCATTTGATGAATTAATAATTTGGACTATTGGGAGACATTGGAAGCTATAGGAGGTAGTAGAATGATTGGGTCCTTGGGGGCATGCCCTGGAGGACTATGTCTTATCCCCTAGTTCTTCCTTCCTTCCTCTCTCTCTCTCTCTCTCTCTCTCTCTCTCTCTCTCTCTCTCTCTCTCTCAGCTTCCCTTTGCCATGTCCTTCTGCCATGATGTTTTGCTTCATTCAGGCCCAAAGCTTCGATCCAGCTATCCATGGACTGAAACCTCTGAGTCACAATAAATCTTCCCTCCTTCAAGTTATTTTTCCCAGGTGTTTGTTACAGTGTTAAAAAAGCTCACAGTGTCTTTTTTATTTTTTGGTGTCAGGGATTGAGCCCAGAGGTGCTTAACCACTAAGCCACATCTCCAGCCGTTTCTATTTAAATTTTCAAAATTTTGAGACAGGGTCTCACTCAGTTGCTTAAGGCCTTGCTAAATTGCTGAGGCTGCTTTGAACTTTCGATCCTCCTGCCCCTGCCTTTTGATCCACTGGAATTACAAGTATGTGTCACAGGGCTCGGCTATCTTTTTGTTTTTGATTATGTCTTTTGAAGCATGACAGATTTTTTTTTAATTTTGATAATGTCCAATTTTTATCAACCGTTTTATACTATTGTTGTGCTTTTGATGACAGCTAAGAATTCATTGAGTAATCCAATGTCAAAATATTGGTTCCTGTTTGTACCTTTGAAGGGTGTGATAGTTTCAGCTTTTACATTTAGTTGTATGATTCATTTGATTAGTTTTTATGACTGGAGTAGAGAAGGTGTCTAACTTTATTCCTTATAATGTGCATATCTGGCGTCCCAGCACCATAGTTTATTAGGTCAGGGCTTAACATCTCTGCAACCATTTTAAATCCTTATCTCCATTCTATAAAATAAGTTTTGCTTTCCTGCCCTAAGATAGGTGCTTGCAGAGGGAACAAAAGTAAGTAGTTAGCTCCCCATCCCTTTACCACTTGTTAACCAACTGAACTGAAATATCTTTGTTCGTCCTTACAGCCCACCACAAGGCTTTACACAGGCAGTTGGTACTAGGAAGAACCCACCGCGGGGCTTCGCACAGACAGCGCGTGCAAGCCTACGCAGGCAGCCCTATAAAATACCCCAGAGTTAGATTTTCCCTGGCCTCTCTCACCTTTTCTGAGCGATGGCCTTTGTCAGATTCTGACTGACAAATAAAGCTTAACTATGGATCTCTCTGCCTGGTTTCTGTGCTGCTTGTGTGTGTGTTTCGCTTTCCTTTCATAGTTGAAAACACTAGGGGGAGTGGCAGCTTGGAGGCCGGCTGGGAGCTCCGGGCAGCAGGCGCTCGCTGCCGCTGAGTGCTGGGCCTCCGCCTGGGCCGCGGGCGGGGTGCGGCCGACCCAGCGTGCTGGCCTGGCTCTGCTACGACGCCCTGGTGCACTTAGTGCTGACCTGGTGAATCACAGTGGGTCTAGCTTATGTTGATGTCTAGCCTAGAAGTGCTGCCAGATTGAAAGCTGTCATGAGGATCCATCATCCACTTTTTGAGAGATCTGTGTGCCTGCTTGGGTATCAGGGGCTGTACTTGCTACAGACAAAATGGATAGTCCTTGTCCTCTTAGAGCTATGAAATAGCAGAATTTTCCTCTTGTTCCATGTGAAGAACAATAATTACTAATGTCACTCTCAATGTGAAATCTATATGAGAAACCTCTTTTTCAGTTAAGTGTAAGGAAAAATTTACTTTCTCCTAAAAATTGATTTGTTTATTCTTTTCTGAAAGTAAGAACAATATAAATATTTCTCCCTTTTCTCTTGAACTGCCTGGAAGCTCAGACCCATATTGAAGTTCTATAATAACAACAAAAGATGAGCTGTGTAAATATGTTCTGATTGATCTCTGATTTGGATTCTTATTCCTTTTTATAACTAATATTTTTTAAATTCTGGTGTGTATTTTATCACTTAATTGAATGTTTTTGTTGTAATTGACATAAATTTTTTTGAGTAAGGAAGAAGTGTACCTACTTCAAAACATTTTAATGCTACAGAATTTTTTATTTCCTTTGAAATGGAGAAGATATTCTAGAGGAAATCTGGTCCAAGTTGTTTCTTTATAACACTAAACATATATTTTTTTTTTTCAGTGCTGGGGTTGGAACCTAGGGCCTCATGCATGCCAGGGAAGTGCCGTTGTGCCGGGCTACATCCGGCCCTCTATTTAGTCTTCCCCTTTCTCTCAAGTACCTGGCATGGTAATTGGTGTATAGGACCTATTCTTGTATTTACTGATGTTGAATGAATGAAAGAATTGATTCTGTCCTTTTAGTTTATAGTAGTTATTAGTTATTTGTACTTCAAGCCTCAAATTGTTCAGATATCTAAGATGTTAGAGTTCTCTATGTCAGACAGTCACTGTCTTTTAAGACAAAATTTGTATAAACTGTGTATTTCCTTGATCACTGTTAAAATGTACATATTTGGGCAGAACTCTGCAAACAAGACCCACCTGCTAGCAATGGCCAGCACCTGGAGAACCTCCTGAGGAAGTTTAATCATGCCAAGCTGGGGTTCTGCAGAGCAGTGGTATTGGAGGTTTGGTGGCCCCACAATTCGAAGACTTTGACATTTTCCAGTGCTTCAGGCAGCCTCAGTGAGGGGATGACACCTCCTTAATAAGATGGATCCATAAAAAGAAGAAATAAAAACTGAAAGAAAAAAAACAGAGATGGATTCAGCAGCACAGCCAGCCAGACTCCCCTCAAACTTGGGGAGCACCTTGAGGCTGTGGACGCTTCTCACATCCTTACTCTGCCTCTTCTTGATTTCCATACTCGGGGACCAACCACAGTTTCCCAGGGATCAAGAGCTTTCTCAGGACAAGTGGTCATCTTTCCTGCTCTTCTCCTTTCACCTTCTCCTAAAACTTTTCCTTGTGCCCTTGTTCAATAAATGACTCTTACTATAAAAAAAAAAAAAAAAAAAAAAAAAAAGAAAACACTATTCTTTCTCTATTGAATTGTCTTGTTATCCTAGTTGAAATCAATTGACTTGAAAGTGAGGGCTTGAGCTGGGGTCTGGTGGGGTGGCTCCATGGTAGAGTGTGTGCTTTGCATGTACAAGGCCTAAGTTTCATCCCCAGAGCACCCCTGCCACCTGAAATGAGGGCTTATTCTAGACTTCCAGTTCTAATTAATTGATCTACATGTCTATCCTTGTTTATGACATCCTGTTTTGGTTACTGTACCTTGGTAGAAAATTTTGAAATAAGGGAGTATTTGTCCTTCAACTTTGTTTTTTCTTTTCAAGATTTTTTTTTCCTAACAACCTAAAATGGTAAAATATTCTAGATTTCTTGCATTTCCTTATGAATTTTAGGATCAACTTGTTAATTTCTGCAATGAAGCTAGCTGACTTTTGATAGAGATTGTCTTAATCTCTAGATTAATTTGGGAAATATTGTCATCTTAACAATATTAAGTCTTCATATTCACACACATGGGTTGTCTTTCCATTTATTTAAATCTTTAATTTCTTTTAAGTTTTATAATTCTTTTGTTAAATTTGTTCCTAGGTATTTTATAGTTTTTGAAGCTTCTTTTTGTGGCATCTATTATAAATGGAATTGTTTTCTTAATTTCTTTTCTGTATTATTTATTAAAGTTACAGAAAAATGTTTCCTTTGTATATTGCTCTTGTGTCCTATAACACATTGAATTGGAAATATTATTTCTAATAATATTTTGTTGGGTTTCTTAGGATTTTTCAATATTCTGTATACAGGATCATGTCAGCTGCAAATGTAGATAGTTTTGCTTCTGCCTATTTAATCTGGATGTGCTTTATTTCTTTTGCTGCTTAATTGACCTGGCTGGTACCTCCAATAAAATGTGGAAAGCGATGGTGAGAGCGACATCTTTGTCTTGTTCCTGATCTTAAAGGGAAAGTTGTTCACCATCATGTATGTTGCTGTAGTGTTTTTGCAGATTGACTTAATCAAGTTAAGGAAGTGTTAGATTTTGTCAAGATTTTTTCTGGATTATTGAAATCACATCGTGTTTTATTATCGGATACTCTTATGATCTTGAATTTTCTGGGGAAGTCCAACTTGGTCATGTCTCATAATCCTTTTTTATATGTTGATAGGTTTGGTTTGGTACCATTTTGTTGAGAATTGTTACATCTGTATTCATAGGATATGCTGGTCCAAGTTCTCTTCTCATGATGTCTTTGTTTGATTTGGGGATAATACTAGTTTCACAGAATGAGTGAGGATGTTTTTTCCCCTCTTCTGATATTTTTAAGAAGAAATCACCAAGGATTGCATTCTTATTTAAAGTGTTTGGTAGATCACCAGTCAAGACATCTGGGCATGAGCTTTTCTTTGGAATAGATTTTATGATGATTAACTCAGCATCTTTACTTGTTGTAGGTCTATAGAATAGAGACTTTGTTTTTTCTTGAGTCATTTTTGGTAGTTTATTTCCTGAAAATTTTCCATTTTATCTGTGTTATCCAATTTGTTGACTGAATTGTTCATAGTGCTCTCTTATAATTCTGTTTATTTCTGTAAGATCAGTGATAGCTCTATTCCTATTTCCTTTTTCTTTTGATATTATTATTGTTAAACTTGTTACATCTCTAAGTGTTACAAACCTAACAGCATTTGTAATTTATATCACATATCTTTAAAGAAGCTGACAGAAATATATAGCATTTGTTACATTAACATTCCTATTTACTGTTTCTTTTGATTTCTATGCATTTCAGTTATCATCTCTTGCCATTTCTTTAATCCAATGCAGCTTTACTCCCTCCTGCCTCCTTTGGGCTGTTACTGTCAAGTATATTGAACCCCTCTACCTATTATGGTCCATCATCTTTATCTTTTCCTCACCACCTGTTTCTAGGTTCTGGTAACTCCTCTATTCTCCACTTCTTTGAGATGATATAGTTGCTTTTAAAAATCAATCAAGAGAAGAAAAGGAATTCTGCAATTATAACTTTTTTTTTTAATGTATGCACATAGTTACTTTTATTTGCTCTCTTTGCTTTTAGTTTGGAATTGAAATACTGTTTGGAGCTATCTTCCTTCAACCTGAATAGCTTTCTTTAGTTTTTAAGACAAGAATGATAGTAAAATTTTCTATTTTTGTTTATCTAAGAATATCTATTATGTCTTCAGTTTTGAAAGACAATTTTCCTTGTATAAAATTCATGGTTGACAGGGTTTGTTTTCTTTCAGCAGTGTAACGTGGTCTCTCTTTGTCCATAAGTTAGCTTTAAATCTTATTAGGTTCCCATTGTATATGATGACTTGCTCTTTGTCCTTGCTACTTTCAATATGTTATCTTTTAGTTATTTAACATTTTGACTGAGGTACATCTTGGTGTGAATTTCTGCATTATCCTACTCAGAGTTCACTGAATTTCTTAGATATGTACATTAGTGTTTTTCATCAAATTTGGTATGTTTTTAGCCATAATTTCTCCAGATATTTTTTTCATTCCTTTCTATCTCCTTCTGAATTCATTATGCATATGTTGGCAAGCTTAAAGTTTGCTGTATTTCTCTGAGGCTTTGTTCCTTGTTCCTTTCCTCTTTTAGTTTGCATAATCTCTACCAGTCTCCCTTCGTGTTTGCTGACTCCTTTGTCAGCTTGGATATACATTCAAGCTCTCTGTTCATTTTAGTTATTGTTTTTTTTCAACTCCAGAATTTCCATTTGACCCTTATTTTAATAATGTTCTCTTTCTACTTGATGATCCATTGCCATCATGCAGTCTTTTACTTCTGTGAGCATGACTTTCTTTTATTCTTTTACCGTACTTACCACATCTGCTTTGAAGTCTTTGTTTATTCTAGATCTGGACTCTCTCACAGGTATTTCTTTTGCCTTTATTTTCTCCCTTTGTTTGGGATACACTTTCTCTTTCTTTTGTGTGTTATAGTTTTTTTGTTGAATCCTGGACATTTTAGATAATATTCAACTCCAAATATTGATTTCTCCTTCCCTCATCTTTCTTTCTTACTGATTCTTTTGGCAATTATGCAGAATATTTAAGATTGTACCTAGAGTATGACATTGAGATTAAATGTGTATAAGATTAAAGACATGGAATCTATGAAATCCAATTTGTATCCTTAGTGGTGTCTTTCTTTTGTCCCAGTAGTGAGTTGTTTGTGAATAAATGTTGTTTCCATTTAAATAAGGTATCATCACACATTTTTATAAATCCTGAGACCTTTGTCTTTATTATGAAGTTTGTATTTATAGATTTATAATTTGCTCCTTTTGTAGTGCAGTAGTGTTTTTTCCCCTAGTGCTGGTGATTGGACCCAGGACCTTGTTCATGGGAGTCAAGTGCTCTGCCACCGAGGCACATCCCAGCCCTCTGTAATGCTCTAGTTTTAGCTAATGCCTGATGTTTCTTCCCTTCAGGTGACACCTATGTTTGAAGATTGGACTACTATTGATTGGTATCGATTTTTTTGTTTATGGGAAAAGTTGCCAACTTCTATGAAAAGGGTAGCAGAGCTAGTAGGAGTTGAAGAAGGGTTCTTGGCTCGCTGTGTGAAAGGCAAAGTTGAAGCTAGAACTGAGCGACAACACCGGCAAATGGCCATCCACAAAAGGTAAATGTCTAGGGGCCTGGACACAGGGTACTTAGCACAGTGTCTGGCTAACAGAAAATGTCCAGTTTGTTGTGGTAACTTTCACTGTCAACAAAATAAAAAATTTTGCTGACTGTAGTAAAATTTCAGTTTCTTGTATTTATTGAATTTGCAAATATTTTAGTTTCTTACTGCACCTTATAGTTTAGCAGCCATTACATATGAAAATCTTTTCTTAAGGAAGATATAAATCAGAACTATCAATTTACTGTGGATTCACTTGGAATTATGCTTTGTAGCACCCTTAGAAGTAATTAATTACCAGTAGGAAGAGATAACTAGAAGATTCAGATCGGAAACTTTTAGTCTTTTAGCTTCTTCAAAATGTAATAAAATTATTTTTTATAGTATATTACCTACAACACATTCAAGTGTAAATTTTATAATGATTTATATACTTGAATTACTTGTGTCATTGGTACTTTTCAAATCAAAACCAGATTTTATAATCAGATTCATTTTATTGAAATGTGATTAGATGATATATCCATGCATTGTCTTCTTTTAATTTTTTGTGCCACTGCATTTCTTGAACCAAGTCTTATTCAGAATTAATTACCAGTATTGAAACATGAAGGAGTGTTTTTGTATAGTTCCTTGACATTAGTTCCTTGCTTTATTACTGCTGCATGTCAACACTTACTTTGTAAACATTGATTTCTGTCTTTGTCCGCTAGCCTGTTTCCTATTAGAAACCCTCCTGGAGTGTGTAAACCCTCTGATGTCTTTTTGGTTCTTAGTTGTTTTGCAATACACATTGTGCTTTTGTAGTAGATAAAAGTCATCTCTTTTGGTGATTTATTTTTAGGTTTTTCACCAGTCTTGTGCTACTAGACTTAATCAGTGAAATTCCTTTAAAGGAAATAAATCAGAAATATGGATGCAATCGTGGACAAATTCAATCTTTGCAACAATCAGCTGCTGTTTATGCAGGTCAGTTAAAGGGTTTTACATTGATTGAAGACTCTGGATTGAGGTTGCTTTTCCTCAAATTCCATTTTATTATAAGCCTCTCTATTATTGTTGTAATTCTGTGTAGTCCCTGTCATCATCAGAAGATCTAAAACTGTGGTTCCTCTGGGCTCAATATCCTGTAGAGAACTGTGAACAAGCCAAGTGGGCCTAATTCCCTCTTACTCATTAGGAGCCTGCTGACTGTTGTTCTGCTTTCTGGTTTGTTTGTTTTTATTTTCAGCTCCCTCCTTCCCTTCCTTCTTTCTTTCCTTCCTTCCTTTCTTTCTTTTTCCTGTTGAAAGAAGAAATATAAGTGAAGTTCTCAATGGTCTCCCTTTTCTCAAAGTACTGATCAACACATGCTGTTGTCAAGGAGAATGTCAGACAGAATGCAATTTCTGGACTCCTGTCCTAAATATTATCTCTTCTCTTTTTGTTTCTTTCCATATTTTTTTATTGGTGCATTATGGTTGTACTTAACAGTGGAATTTGTTGTTAAATATTCATACATGCACATAATATAGCAATATAATTTGATAAATATCATTCCCTAGCATTTCCCTTTTTTTCCTCCAATACTTTCTCTTAGGAAGCATTGGTGTGTCTTAATATATAAAACCCATGTTTTATAAGCTAGGCAAACAAGGAATTCTGGGTCTCATTTTATCAAGGGACCTTCCAGCCCTTAGGAAAGAAACACTGGGCTATTAGAAGATGTGTATATTTATATGAGCAGGAGGTTTCATTGTGATTGAAGGTGTGTGTATGTGAAGGAGTGCGAGGGGGAAGATGGGGGCAGAGGGTGGTAAGGAGGGAGGGACTCTCCAACTCACTGGCATCAAAGATCTAAGACTGCCTCTAGGATTAATGTTCTCATAGAAGCGACTCAATGACATGGCACCTGGCTGCTCTGACCTCTTTATTTCAATAGGGTATAGCTGTTTAACTGGCAACGTTTCTTTGAAGAGAATAACCCTGGGAATTTTACTCTTTGTAATTCTTTCAGCATTTGAATATTTCAAATCAGTTGTCTTCCTCTAGGTGGAAAGAGTCCCTCACCTGTTTTTTAGAGTTCTCTCTTCCTTAAGAAACTTAAGAAGAAGCTGGTTGTAGTGGCGCATGCTTGTAATATCAGCTACATGGAAGACTGAGGCAGGAGGGTTACAAGTTTGAGGCCAGCCTTAGCAACTTAGAGACTGGCTCAAAAAAAGGGCTGGGGATGTAGTGCAGTGGTAACCCTAGGCTCAATTCCCAGTACTGCCAAGAAAGAAAAGAGAAAAGTAAGGCAGAGAGGAATGGACTCAGGTGAGAACTTTTTGTTTCTTTTGTGTTTATGTGCTCTGCCTCAGTTTTCAAACGTTAAATTTAGGATCAAGAATTAACAAGAGACATTTATTGTATTTAGCACATTTATTGTCCATTTTTCTAGGCCCTTAATAAACATCTGTTCTCCGTTAACTTATCATTGGGCCTTGTTAAATCTTACAATTCTGCAGGAAACAACATAAACAAAACAAAAGAAGTACATGTAAAGAAATGGATAATTTGTGTATAAGGAATTTTTTATTATGGTGTTTTTATTAGGGCATTGTCAACTCAACACTTATTCTGTCATCTAGGGATGATAACAGTATTTTCCAACCGTCTGGGCTGGCACAACATGGAGCTACTACTTTCCCAGTTTCAGAAACGTCTCACATTTGGCATCCAGAGGGAGCTGTGTGACCTGGTTCGAGTGTCCTTACTCAATGCACAGCGGGCCCGGTTCCTCTATGCTGCTGGCTTTCTTACTGTGGCAGATCTTGCTAGAGCAGATGTTGCTGAGGTGGAGGTGGCTCTGAAAAATGCTGTGCCTTTCAAAAGGTGAGAAAGCCCCTTTATTTATATAAGAATATAAATGTGGAGTGGCTCAGCATATGTTTTCTGTGGTGATAACACAATCTGCTCTCAGTGATTTTTAAGGAATGCAATACAGTATTGTACAATGCTCCTGGAATATTCTCACCCAGAATGTTGAGAATGAATTTAATCATAAAGAAACAGACAAACCTAAATTGGGGTACATTCTCCAAAATAATTGACCAGTCCTTTTGAAAATATCAAGATCATGAAAGACAGAGACTCAGGAGCTCTTTCTAATTAAAATGGACTAATGAGAGAGGGCAACTAAATGTACCACCTGATTCTAGATTGTGTTAGAAAAAGAACATAAGTGGAACAATTGGTGACATTTGAATGAGGTGTGTCTGCTGCATATAGTATTGTATTAATGTCACTTTTCTGGGTAGAAATGGGTGTATCTGGTGGTGTGACCCCCTTTTCCTTTTGGTGCTTTGTGCATTAAATTCTACCAACAACCTACTGTTGTTCAAATTATCTCCAATGTTCTTGTCATCACCAATAATTTACAGTGAATTTACCCTGTGCATATGTATTTTTCACATCATTGGAAATACTTCATCAGAATAGATTATTAGACAGGGGAGTCCAAAAGGTAAGTGTGTAGGTAGCTTACTAGACATTCAGAATTGCTCTGCAAAAGAGTCAGACCAAGTTGCATTCTCCCCAGCAGCGTTCCACTAGAACGACATTTACCCAAAGCCTCACCAACCAAATCAATGTATTGTTAGAATTGTTAATTTCCACCACTGTCCAGGTGAGAAATTGTATCTCAGTGTGGTTTTAATTTGCATTTTTCTGATTGTGAGGGATGGCAAATATCCTTTCATACGTTTCATGGCCATTTTACTATCTTTGTAAATTATCTGATTAGATCTTTCCATGTATTTCCACTGGATTTGAGTTTTTCCTTCTTTCTCTTAAAGAATTTTTGTTCCTCAAAGTGATTTGTAATTTTAGCCCTTTATTTGATATGTGTATTTGAAATGTTTTCCCACAATGTACCAATTATTTTTTGACTTTTATTGTGTATTTGACAGGCAGAATTTAAGTATTTTATCAATTTATTTTTATCAGTCTTCCAACTTTTGCCTCTGAATTGAGCCATAGTTTGAAAGCCTTTCCCTCCATCTGTATGCTGAAATTCAAGAGAAAAGGACTCATTTTTTCTAGTTTTTAAAAAAGTTTTTCTTCAGCTTCCATTCAGATTTTAGATACATTTAGAATTTAATTTTGTGTGTGGTCTAGATATTTTGTGTGAAGTCTAGAGAATTTTATCTTTTTCCCACTTACTCTTTGTTCCAGTAATTGGAGGTACTACCTTCCTAACATACTAAATATTCATATGTACTTAGGTCTATTTCTGAATTCTCTGTTCTTTTTATCAATTCATGAGCTAGTATCATGCTCTTAATTGTAAAGGCTTTATATACACTATGTTTTAGGGCAAATTCCCCTTTAAAGTTTATCAGCATCTTTCTGGCAATTCTTATGTGTTTGCTGGCATGAAATTTAGAATGCCTTGATGTTATTTTTATCGAGATCAATTAAAATTTTAGAATTATAAATTTTTATTCATTTTTTTAGCATTATAATTATACACAGTGGTTGGGTTCATCTCAACAAATTTGTATTCATAGAATTTGATTTTGGTTCATGTTCCCCATGCTTTCCTTCCCTCTTCCCTTGCCTCATTCTCCTTCCTCTACTCTACTGGTCTTCCTTTCTCTTATCGATTTAGTTTTGATTGGTTCTTTCTACTTATATATAAAGGTGAAATTCCCTGTGGAACATTTAGATATACACATAACATTGTTTAAAAAAAATTCATTCCGCATTTCCTCCCCTTTCCCACACCTTCACTCTGCCTCTCAGTCTCCTTCTACTAATCTTCCTTATATCTTTATGATATTCAATCCTTCCCTCTTCTTTCCTTTATTTGACTGTAGTTTTAAAATATGAGAGAAAATCTTTAACCCTTGATTTTCTGAGACTAACTTATTTACTTAGCATGATGTTCTCTATTTTCATCCATTTACCAGCAAATGCCATGATTTCACTTTGTTTTATGGCTGAATAAAACTCCATTGTGTATATATGCCACAATTTCTTAACCCATCCATCTATTGAAAGGCATCTGAGTTGATTCCATAATTTAGCTCTTGTGAATTGTGTTGCTATAAACATTGAGGTGGCTGTATCACTATAGGATGATGTTTCAGTTTTTTAAGATAAATACCAAGGAGTGGGATAGCTGGGTCATATGGTGTTTTTTTTTTGAGGAATCTCCACACTGTTTTCTTGACTGGTTGTACTAGGCAGCAGTTCCATTAGGAATGTACAAGTGGAACTTTTCCCCAACATCCTTGCTGGCATTTATTCTTGCTTGTGATCTTGTGAGCTGCCATTCTAACTGGAGTGAGATGAAATCTTAGTGAAGTTGTGATTTGCATTTCTCTGGTAGCTAGACATGTTGAAAATTTTTTAGTATATTTGTTGTGCATTTCGGTTTCTTCTTTTGAGAAATATCTGTTTAGTTCTTTTGCCCATTTATTGATTTGGTTACTTAGTTTTTTTTTTTTGGTGTTAGGTTTTATGAGTTCTTTATATATTCTGGTTATTAATCTCCTGTCAGAGAAATAGCTGGCAAAGGTTTTCTCCCATTTTGTAGGTACTCTCTTCATGCTCTTAATCATTTCTTTTGCTGTGCAGAAGCTTTAAAATTTGATGGATTCTCACTTATTGAGTCTTGGTTTTATGGTTTTATTTCTTGAATTTTAGAGAGGTCTTATTAAGGAAGTCAGTGCCAGCACCAACACAATAAAATGTTGACTTATGTTTTCTTCTAGCAGTTGAAAGATTTCTGGTATAATTGGTAAGTCTTTAATCTGCTTTGATTTGACTTTTGTGCAGGTCGAGAGGGATCTAATTTTATTCTTCTCTGTATGGACATCCAGTTTTTCTAGCACCATTCATTAAAAAGATCTTGACTCCAACATATATTTTTGGCAACTTTGTCAAATTTCAGATAACTATAAGTACTTGTCTTTGTCCCTGTGACTTGTATTCCCTTGGTATTCATGCTTTTTTTGATGCCAATACAATGCTGTTTTTTCACTTACGCTCTGTAGTATAATTTGAGATCAGATAATATGATTCCTCCAGCATTGTTCCTTTTGTTTAGGATAGCTTTGGCTGTTATGGGTCTCTAATGCTTCTTAGTGCATTTTAGGACTTTTTTTTTTTTTCTTATCATGGGAAGAATTGTATTTTGATACGTATTGCTCTGGATCTGTGTATTGCTTTTGGTAATATGGCCATTTATAATGGTCAATTCTTCTATCCAAACACATGAGGCTTTTCATTTTCTAGCATCTTCTTCAGTTTCTTTCTTTGGGATTCTGTAGTTTTCATGGTAGAGATCTTTCCCATCCTTGATTAACTTTATTTTCAAGTACTTTTTAGGGTGATGTGAATGGGAATCACTGTTGGAGTATAGGAAAGCTATTGACTTATGAATTAATCTGTTATCCTGGTACTTTACTATATTTGTTTATTAGTTCTAATGTCCCAGTAGAGATTTTTTTAAAATCTTCTAGATTATAGGATCAAAGATCAACAAATGGTTAATTTGAGTTTTTTCTATTCATATCCCTTTAATTTCCTTCTCTTGCCTGATTGCTCTGGTTAGAGTTCCAACAACAATGTTGACTAGAATTGATGGCAATGGATATTCTTGCCTTTTTCCTGATTTTAGAGGAAATGATTTCAGTTATTCTCTGTTCAGTATGATGTTGGCTTTGGGTTTTTCATTGATAGCCTTTAGACTGTTGAGGTAGGTTTTTCCCATCCCCAATTTCTCCAGGTTATTATTGTGAATGGGTCCTAGATTACATCAAAGGCCTTTTCTGCATCTATTTAGATGATCATATGATTCTTGACCTTAATTCTATTTATGTGATGAATTACATGTATTGTTTTGCATATGTTGAACCAACCTTGCATCCCTGACATGAAACCCATTTGATCGTGTTGTTTTATCTTCTTAATGTGTTTTTGAAAGTGGTTTGCCATTATTTTATCAAGTATTTTTGTATATTTGTTCAGTTCAGATATTGGCCTGAAATTTATTTTTCTTGATGTATCTTTGCCTGATTTTGGTATTTGGGTTATACTAGCTTCATGGAATGTATTTGAGAGTGTTTCCGCCTTTTCAATTTTATGGAATAATTTGAGAATGAGTGGTGTTACCCTTCTCTAATGGTTTGGTAGAACTTAACTGAAAATCCATCTGGTCCTGAACATTTTTGTTGGAAGGGTTTTAATTATTCTGTTTCAATGTCTTTACTTGATACTGATCTGTCTAGGTTTTATTTATCTTCCTGGTTCAATTTTCTCAGGATATGTGAGTCTAAAATCTTGTCAATGTCTTCTAGATTTTCCATATTAGAGTAAACATTCTCAAAATAGTTCCTAATGATCCTCTGAATTTCAAAAGTGTCTGTGGTGATAGCTCCTTTTTCATCTCCGATTTTGTTAATTTGGGTCTTTTCTCTCTCTCTTTTTGATTAGTTTGACTAAGAGTTTGTCAATCTTATTTACATTTTTGAGGAACCAAGTATTTGTTGCACTGACCCTGAGTCTTTTTTCAAATTTTCAATTTCATTAATTGTGACTCTGATCTTTATAATTACCTGTCTCATATGGTTTTCAGAATTAGTTCTTCCTTTTTACTGTCGTGAGGTAAATCATAAGCGTATTTTATTAGAATGTATTTTTTTTAGTGTAGGCACTCAGTGCTCTAAGTTTTCCTCTGAGAATTGCTTACATACTATCCCAGAGATTTTGGTATGTTGAATCTCTGTTTTTATGTGATTTTAAGAATTTCTTGATTTCATGTCTCATTTCTGCTTGGATCCATTCTTCATTTAAAAGGATATTGATCAATCTACATGTGTTCATATTAATTTTTTTGTTGATTTCTAGTCTCCTTTAATTATGATCCAATTGTATGTATCAGATTATAGCAATTTTTTAGTATTTGATAAGACTTTCATTCTGACATAGAATATGGTCTATCTTGGAAATGGTTTCATGAGATGCCGAGAAGGTAAATTCAGCTCTTTTGCAAGAAGTTATTCTGTATTTGTCTATGAGATCCATTTGATTTAGGGTATTATTTAGGTTTGGTTCATACTTATGATTCAATGCTTTGATGACTTATTAGTGATAGGAGTGGATTAAAATCACCCAGTATTATCATATTGGTGTCTACTGGGGATTTAATGTAAAGGATTATTTTTAAATGTAATCAGGTGCACTGACTTTTGGGGCATATATGTTTGCTACTATTATATCTTCTTGTTGGAGTATTCCCTTTACAAGGATGTAGTATCCTTCTTTGTCTCTTTGAATTAATTTTTGCTTGAAAACTGCTTTGTGAGATTAATAGAATAGCTTTTTTAGCTTGTTTGGAGATAACATTTACATGGAGTATAAATGTGGGTATCTTTGCCAAGAAGATGAGTCTGTTGCAAATAGCATACAATGGGATTTTGTTTTTCAATCCATTCTGCTATCTATATCTTTTAATTGGGGTGTTGAGGTCATTTACATTTAGTGTTGTTATGGATATGTTTGTAGTTGCCTGCCAGTTTTGTTTGTTTGCGCTATTAAGTTGTTTTAATTTTCATGTAATTGGATGCTCTTTTCGTGATCCTCATCAAGTTGGGAACTTTGGGATTTATTTTTGAGTACCTCTGTGTGTAGTTTAATATTGAGTAATCTTTGTGCTGGCTTGGTGGCTATGAATTCTTTAATTTATCCTTGTTATGGAAAGTGTTTATTTTCTGATCAATATTGAAAGAGAGCTTTGCTGATTTAGGAGTCTTGGTTGGCCATTGTTTTGTTATAGAGCTGGGAATATCTCAGTTCAGGCCTTCTTTGATTTTAGTGTTTGAATTGAGAAGTAAGAAGTGAGCCTTACTGGCTTGCCTCTGAATGTGACTTGACATTTTTTCTGGCAACTTTGAGTATTCTTATGTTATTTTCAATGATAAACATTGTGAATTATGATGTGTCTTGGAGAGGTTTTTTCTAATCTTTTCTGTGTGGGTTCCTGTATACCTCCTGTATGTGGATATGTATCTCATTTTGGATATGGGGAAAGTTTTGTTATATCCCATTGAAAAAGTTCTTAATGCCTTTAGCGTACATCTTCACATTCTTTTCTTAATACTGATTCTCCAGTTTGTTCTCATGATGCTGTCCCAGAGATCCCATATATTTTTGATTGTAGTCTTTTATTTATTTTTTTGTTTTACCTTTATTGCATACTGAATACTCAACGTTGATATGCCCTCTGTTCAAGGCCTCAAATTCTCTTCAAGTCCTGAAGTTCTTTATTGACAAGCCAAGGAGATCAAATGATCATATGAATGTACGGATTGATAAAGAAAAATCATATGACAAAATTCAACACCTTTTGATAAGCACGCAGAGAAATAGAATTAGAGAGTGTATGGATTAAATTGTTTCTCCCAACAAATATGTCTGACTCCACAACTAGGAATAAGACCTTTTTCCAACAGACTGGTGAGAGTTCCCCACCCGGGACGTTGGCCCAGAGTGCTCCCTTGGGTCCTCCATGGGGGCTGCTGGCACAGCCCAGAGGCGAGAGACTTCAGTGCAGGAAGTGGGCACTGAGGAGAGGACACTTGGGTCATCCTTTCCAGGGGGCCCAGTTCAGAGGCTTGCGTTCAGCTCAGCCAAGTCCCGGGAGAATTCCAGGTCCGGGAGGCGGACCCAGCAACAGACATCAGGCTCAGTTGAGCGCAGATGGGTGAGAGTTCCCCACCCGGGATGTCAGCCCAGAGTGCTCCCGTGGGACCTCTGAGGGGGCAGCAGGCACAGTGTAGAAGCAGGAACCTTCAGCGTGGGGGAAGGGAGCACAGAGTGCACACTTGAGGCTCCCACACTGGAAGGTCGAGCCCAGAGGCCAAGTCTTACTCCAACCTGGCCCCAGGCCGCGGTCTAGTGCTACTGAAGAGTAGGAGGTGAGAAATTGGAAATCTGTAGGGACACCACTTGTTTTAAGGGGCGAAGCTGCTATACCTCAGATTCTAACGGATAGAAGGGAAGATACATGAACAACATGAGAAGACAGGGGAAGAAAGTGTCTCAAACAAACCTAGATACTGCATCAACAGAATCCAGTGATAACATTGTAGAAGAAATGTCAGAAAGGGAGTTCAGAATGTACATAATTGAAATGATCAGAGAAGTAAATGATGAGATGAGAGAGAAAATGAAGGAAATGAATGATCGCACCACTCAACAGTTAAAAGAACAGATGCAGAAAGCAGAAGATCATTTCAATAAAGAGATAGAGATGTTGAAAACAAACCAAACAGAAATCCTTGAAATGAAGGAAACAATAAACCAAATAAAAACTCAATACACAGCATAACCAGCAGGCTTGATCACCTGGAGGATAGAACATCAGACATTGAAGACAAAATATTGAATCTTGAAAACAAAGTTGACCAAACAGAGAAGATGGTAAGAATTCATGAACAAAGCTTACAAGAATTATGGGATATCATGAAAAGAACAAATTTAAGAATTATTGGGATTGAGGAAGGGGCAGAGATACAAACCAAAGGAATGAATAATCTATTCAATGAAATAATGTCAGAAAATTTCCCACATCTGAAGAATGAAATGGAAAATCAAATACAAGAGGCTTACAGGACATCAAATGTACAAAATTACAACAGGTCAACACCAAGGCACATTATAATGAAAATACCTAACATACAAAATAAAGATAGAATTTTAAAGGCTGGGAGAGAAAAAAATTAGATTACATTCAGGGGGAAACCAATACAGTTATCAGCAGATTTCTCAACCCAGACCCTAAAAGCAAGAAGGGTCTGGAATAATGTATTCCAAGCCCTGAAAGAAAATGGATGCCAACCAAGAATCTTATACCCAGCAAAACTCACCTTCAGATTTGAGGATGAAATAAAATCCTTCCATGATAAATGAAAGCTGAAAGAATTTACAAATAGAAAGCCCAAACTACAGAGCATTCTCAAAAAAATATTCCATGATGAAGAAATGAAAATCAACAATGTCAACCAGCATAGGGAGGAACTACCCTAAAGGAATAGCCAAATAAAGGAGAAACCAAGTCAAGTTAAAAATATAAAATAAGCCATAATGATTGGGAATACAAGTCATATCTCAATAATAACCCTGAATGTTAATGACCTGAACTCATCAATCAAAAGACATAGACTTGCAGATTGAATTAAAAAGAAAGACCCAACAATATGCTGCCTCCAAGAGACACAGCTCATAGGAAAAGATACCCACAGACTAAAGGTAAAAGGATGGGGAAATACATACCATGCACACAGACTCAGTAAAAAAGCAGAGGATTCCATCCTCATATCAGATAAAGTGGACTTCAAGCCAAAATTAGTTAGACGGGATAATGAAGGACATTTCATTCTCCTTAAGGGAAGCATAAATCAGCAAGACATAACAATCATAAATATTTATGCCCCAAACAATGGCGCATCATGTATGTCAAACAAATCCTTCTCAACTCCAGGAACCAAATAGACCTCAACACAATAATACTGGGTGACTTTAACACACCCCTCTCACCATTGGACAGATCTTCCAAGCAAAAACTGAACAAAGAAACTATAGAACTCAATAACACAATCCCTAATTTAGACTTAACAGACATATATAGAATATTTCATCCATCAGGAAGTGAATACACTTTCTTCTCAGCAGCACATGGATCCTTTTCTAAAATAGACCATATGTTATTGCCACAAAGCTACTCTTAGCAAATACAAAAAGATAGAGATACTACCTTGTATTCTATCAGACTATAATGGAATGAAATTAGAAATCAAATGATAAAATAAAAAACAAACTACTCCAACACCTGGAGATTAAGTAATATACTGTTGAATGATGCATGGATAAGAGAAGACATCAGGGGGGAAATGAAAACATTCTTAGAGATCAACGAGAACAATGATAAAACATATCAAAATCTCTGGGATACTATGAAACAGTGCTAAGAGGAAAATTCACTGCATGGATTCAATAAAAGGAAAATTCATTGCATGGATTCAATTCATTGCATGGATTCATTGCACATCAATAAAAGAATGAAAAGTAAACAAATAAGTGACCTCACATTACAGCTTAAAGCCCTAGAAAAAGAAGAATAGTACATCACCAAAAGTAGTAGAAGACAGGAAATAATTAAAATCAGAGCTGAAATCAATGAAATTGAAACAAAAGAAACAATTCAAAAAATTGACAAAACAAAAAATTGGTTCTTTGAAAAAATAAACAAAATTGATAAACCCTTAGCCACACTAACAAAAAGGAGAGAGAAAATTCAAATTACTAAAATTCATGATGAAAAAGGAAATATCACAATAGACTCCAATGAAATACAAAACATAATTAGAAGCTATTTTGAAAATTTATACTCCAACAAAATAGAAAACCTGGAAGACATCAACAGGTTCCTAGAGGCATTTGAGCCACCCAAACTGAATCTGGAGGACATACACAACTTAAATAGATCAATTTCAAGCAAGGAAACAGAAGTCATCAAAAGCTTACCAACAAAGAAAAGTCCAGGACCAGATGGATTCACAGCCGAATTCTACAAAATCTTCAAAGAAGAGCTCATTCCAATACTCCTCAAAGTATTTCATGAAATTGAGGAGAGAACCCTTCCAAACTCATTCTATGAAGCTAATATCACCCTGATACCAAAACCAGAGAAGGACATATCAAAGAGAGAAAATTTCAAACCAATATCCCTAATGAACATAGATGCAAAAATTCTTAACAAAATTTTAGCAAATTGCATACAAAAGCATATTAAAAAGATAGTGCACCATGATCAAATGGGTTTCATCCCAGGGATGCAAGGTTGGTTCAACATCCGGAAATCAATAAATGTAATTCACCACATCAACAGACTTAAGGTCAAGAACCACATGATTATTTCAATAGATGCAGAGGAAGCATTTGATAAAATACAGCACCCCTTCATGCTCAAAACACTGGAAAAAATAAGGATAGTAGGAACGTTTCTTAACATTGTAAAGGCTATCTATGCTAAGCCCACAGCTAACATCATTCTAAATGGAGAAAAATTGAAAGCATTCCCCCTGAGAACTGGAGCAAGGCAGGGATGCCCTCTTTCTCTACTTTTATTCAACATCTTCCTTGAAACTCTAGCCAGAACAATTAGACAGACCAAAAAAATTAGAGGGATACGAATAGGAAAAGAAGAGATCAAACTATCCCTATTTGCTGATGACATGATTCTCTATTTAGAAGACCCTAAGAATTCCACCAGAAAACTTCTGGAACTCATTAATGAATTCAGTAAAGTAGCAGGATATAAAATTAATGCTCATAAATCTAATGCATTTTTATTTGTAAGTGATGCATCCTCTGAGAGAGAAATTATGAAAATTACCCCATTCACAATAGCCTCAGGAAAAAAAAAAACTTGGGAATCAATCTAACAAAAGAGGTGAAAGACCTCTACAATGAGAACTACAGAACCCTAAAGAAAGAAATTAAGAAAATCTGAGAAGATGGAAAGATCTGTTATGTTCTTAGATAGACAGAATTAATATTGTCAAAATGGCCATTCTACCAAAAGCACTATACAAATTCAATGCAATTCCAATTAAAATCCCAAAGACAAACCTCATAGAAATAGAGCAAGCAGTCATGAAATTCATTTGGAGGAACAAGAGACCCAGAATAGCTAAAGCAATTCTTAGCAAGAAGAGCAAAGCAGGGGGTATCACAATACCGGACCTTCAACTATATTACGGAGCAATAGTAACAAAAACAGCACAGTATTGGCACCAAAATAGGCAGGTAGATCAATGGTACAGAATAGAGGATACAGAGACACACCCACATAAATACAGGTATCTCATATTTGACAAAGGAGCCAAAAACATACAATGGAGAAAATATAGCCTCTTCAACAAATGGTGCTGGGAACACTGGAAATCCATATGCAGCAAAATGAAACTAAACCCATATCTTTCACCCTGTACAAAAGTGAACTCAAAATGGATCAGGGACCGTGGAATTAGACCAGAGACCCTGCACCTAATAGAAGGGAAAATAGGTCCAAATCTCCATCATGTTGGCCTAGGACTAGATTTCCTTTACATGACTCCCATAGCACAAGAAATAAAAGCAGTAATCAATGATTGGTATAGAGTCAAACTAAAAAGCTTTTTCTCAGCAAAGGAAACAATCAGCAATGTGAAGAGAGAGCCTTCAGAGTGGGAGAAAATTTTTGTCACACACACTTCAGATAGAGCACTAATCTCCAGAATCTACAAAGTACTCAAAAATCTTTACACCAAGAACACCAATCAATAAATGGGCCAAGGAAATGAACAGACAGTTTACAGAAGAAGATCTACAAGCAATCAACAGATTTATGAAAAAATGTTTAACATCCCTAATTATAAGAGAAATGCAAATCAAAACTACCTTAAAAGATTTCATCTTACCCCAATGAGAATGTCTTTTATTAAGAATACAGGCAACATTAGGTGTTGGCAAGGATGTGGGGAAAAGGGTACACTCATACATTGCTGATGGGATTGCAAGTTGGTGCAGCCACTCTGGAAAGCAGTGTGGAGATTCCTTAGAAAACTTGGAATGGATCCACCATTTGACCCTGCTATCCCACTCCTTGGCCTATACCCAAAGGACTTAAAATCAGATTGCTACAGTGATGCAGCCACATCAATGTTCATAGCTGTTCAATTCACAATAGCTAGATTATGGAACCAACCTGGATGCCCTTCAATAGATGAATGGCTAAAGAAACTGTGGTATATATACACAATGGAATATTACTC
>JAJEJO010004234.1:0-30251 GCA_020662805.1 Glaucomys volans
CCACCGGGTGTTGGGAGACCAGGGCAGCAGCCACAGAAAACAAAAAGGGGCCTAGAGGCATGGTGTCTAGGGTTCCATGTTTGTTAAGGACTGAGGGCCAAGGTGAGGGCAGCGTCGAAGACATCTGTCTCCCTCAGCCCAAATCACAGCCCTGAATCTACTTCCCTCCACAGTGTGGGGTGGGAAGCCCAGGAACATTCAGTTCAACTCAGGATCAGGACTTTGAAGCAAGTAGTCTGACCTTCCTTGTTTCCAGCTCTCCATCATGGAAACCTGGTGCCATGAAGCCCGGACAGGATAGGATGTGTGTGGTTCTGAGCTGAGCCCAGAGGGCCCCGCCCCACTGAAAGGCTCACTTCCTGCAGGGAGGGTGCTCTGGGGAGGGCTCACTAGAGGCTCTAGGCCAAGCCCTCTTTCCCCACCCAATGTGTTCTGACCACTCAGGCTTAGGCTCTGTGCCAGGGTCCTGCGTGCCAAGTTCACCACAGATGGAACCTCTCCTGATACTGTGAGTGCCAAGACCCTCCTGGCTCTTCTGCTCGCTCCTGTAGGCTGGGGGCTTCCTGAGGCAGACACCAGGTCTGAACATGCCCTGTCCCTAGGGTGTGGCCTGAACACCATGATTCTGCTCTCTGAAAAAGTCTGACAAATAATATTCTCTCCCCTAAGTTCATTAGCTTCATATCCAGAAACTAAGGTTTACTGTCACAGGCAGAATCCGGCACCTCCTTGGGGCTGCTATTCATATCAACAGTGCTGCAGATTTAGCATGCTCTCTAGGACAGGGAAATGCCTTGTTCAAACAAGAATGGTAAGACAATGTTATAAAACAGGCAAGTAAGTGACTTGTAAAAGGTACCCGTTTTCTAACATAAAGGTTCTAAATGGTTTAAGAGTGGTCCTAGCCACACAGAGGTAGCTGGCCAACTGAACTTTAAAAACTGGATTAGATAGGGCATATGCCCTCCCTCTGATCTTCAGTTACTACCACTCCCTGCTGTCTTACGCTCTTATCTGCTTTTTATTCCTGTTTACCTGGGAAACCCCTGAAGGCATGAGTTCACAACCCTGCAATATGATACAATGCTCCAAAAGGAATCATTTCCATCCTTGGGAAGCAAATGTTTGCAAGGTTCTTTCTTAGGCTGCATTGAAATCTTCATAGCTTTTCCCTACCCATTTTTTTCTGGGGGACCACAGGTCCTATGGCACAGATACGACCTTGCCCTAAAGGTCACTGTCTATTTGAATTCAACCCTCAGAGTCTCTCTGAGCCCTTCTCTTTTCCATAGCAAGATGTCTTCCTTTAACTGTTTCATAACACATTGAGTCCCCTCACCATAATCAGAATGCACCCTTATTTTTTGAAGAGGAACATCCATAAAGTGAAAAATACTGCAGGCCTGAACTAATCCCTTACAGTTCAGGATGCACTCCAAAACTCAGCTGTGATAGCATCCTTAGGAACTACTGAATTCAGATTCCCCGGTGATTCATATGCACATACCTACTCAGACAAGAAGAGTCTTCATGTTAATGTAGCTAAGTTTACACTAGCTTTGGAAGTGATTTGTTCAGCTATTGGATTCATTTCCTCTTATCAGAAATTCCTGGTTTTTTCCACACTTACTGCTAAGTTGCATCTTCTTATATTATAATGGTTTTATTGAAGCAGTTAAAATCTGACCACATTCTGGTGAGTTCTGCATGTGCCTACACTAAGCTCTGAAGGGCAAAACAGAGACCATGTTAATCTGTCCTTGACGTCAAGCAAAGACCCCAGTATGTAACAGTTGCTTGTGCAAGAAGTAATCAGAAACTAGACAGGAGCCTAAATGACAGAGGAAAACCAATGTATGCTGTTAAACAACTCAAGGTATAGCTTGACCCAAGAATCAAGCACAGTGGCAGGGATTTGGACTCCTGACCCCCACCCCTCGGCATGAGCCCTCTCCCTGGAAAGGCTCTCCCCTCTGCAGCCTCAAGGTGGCTGCCAACAATGCTCAGAGCTACATGTCTTTTTATTCTGGTCCAGTGGGTACAGAAAACTTCTGAGAGGGCTGTCTCCTTTCCTTTTTCAGAAACCTCAGCAAATGTCTCAGTTAGCTCTGACTGACTTATCAGCTCATTTCTGAGCCAACCACTGAGGAGAGGGAGGAATTTTACCCTAATATGCTGAAACCAGTAAGGATCCACTCCTAGTGCCATGAGTGGCTGAAAATGGAGGCGGGTTCCACCAGGAAATCAGGAAACTGACACTGGGAGAAGTGGTGACGAGGTGCCAGGAGGCCACAGATGTCTGCCATGTTGCTGAACGGCTCTGCATCTCAGGCTCCTCTCAATCTTACAAGTGTGCAGGGCACTCAGCATCACAGCGAGTGCCAGCATGGGTTATGGCTCAAAAACTACTCTATTTTTAAAAGGTGCACAATTATTATGCTCCCCTGCATTGTTTCAGTGATCAACTTCAAAGGGCTTGGCCTACCTCCTCCTGGAATAATAAAGCAGTCACAGGAGCTCTTGGGCCTCTCCAAAAGCCACTCCAGAGTGGTTTGCCACACATTATAGAGGGTGCACTTGAAAGGCAGCACCCAAACTCGGGTGGAAGACTTTTGTGTTTTCCAAAAGTTCAATGAGCAGCAGAAGTGACCACAATGTGTTTGAAACATTATAGCATGCATCCTCGGGAGACAAAGTCCCTAAAACGAAATGAGACTTATAATTTTTTAAATTAAAAACTGTAGGCAGGAGAGGTAACAGTCAAAGTAAAATAAGCACAAATCCTACTTTTTGTTTCAAAAATAAAACCTGAGGTATGGGGAAGATTGTAATATGGAATTTAGAAATATGCTTTCTCTGCTGTTACTATATGGTCATTATGCCTGCTTGCCTTGACCCAAAAGGCTCTCAGTGACTGGCCACACTTAGTTGAGAGACCCAAGGGAAGGGGGTCAATTTCTGACTTCACTTCAGTGATCAGGGGGAAAATTATCACCAGCTCCTTTGGACAAACGCTGCTGGTCAAGGAGGTCAGTGTGAGAGCAGGGTGGACCAGCACAGGCCCATCACCACTTCTCAAAGGAATCATAAACCAGGCTTAGTCAACACCCAGAAGGACATCAGTGGAGTGGGGCATCTGGAGGGCAGATAGAAAGAGGTCCCAGTCTCTTCCATTCTATCTCAGAAGCATTCTGGGTGGCTCCTGGCTTCACCACTGATACAAGGAGGGGCTCTTACTGTATGCTCACTTATCCTCAGCTTCAGCTCCCTCTGAGAGAAGAGCCATAGATTAGTATGAAAATAAAACTTTTCACGTGACAAGTGCTAGAAACATCCAGAATGGAGCAAGTCTACAAAGGCCATTCTTTCCCCTGCCCCAACTCAGTCTCTTTCAGTGCTCTAACTTTATAATAAACACACACTAAAGAGTTTTGTTCTCACCATCATCGAGCTTATACAATCATACATATGTGTAAAGTCATACCATACAGTACTGTGGTAGCTGTCCTGGGGTGGGGAGAGGGAAGCTTTTCAAAGTCCTCAAGTTTTTACACATACAAACAACACAGAATGGCCAAAAGGAGCTTGGCCTCATTCCCTACTAAATATAAAACTTTGGGCAAGTTAGCTCAATAGTGGGCTTCAATCAACCATAGCATTTAAAATAGCAGCAGCAACAACAAACATCTCTCCAACAAGACTGTGAAGCCTGTAAAGGTTGACATCTCCCTTATTCAACTTCATATTCTCCTAAAGGCCCAGGTCTGCATACGTTAGGAAGATGTTGAAAGGAAGGACAAACTGAACCAGTGTGAAGAGTTTACCACCTTGAAGGGCTTCAAAGAGTGCTAAATTATTACAAAAGATACAGAAATCCAAATAAAGAAGTTAGATCTACTACGTAATGAGTATAATCAGCATTTTAAAATCGTCTTTAATTTAAATTTTTTAAACTTGATTTCTTGACCCAGAGACAGATGACTGACCAGGTCTGCCTCTGAGCTTCCGTGATCTTTGGCAAGTCACTTTGTTTGCCACACTTGTTTCCTTAGCCACCCAAGGATGTGAAACAAGTTTCATAAAATCCCTCACAGCTCCAAAATCAAGTGTCCAAAACTTCTGCACACACTTGTGGCAAATTTCTTGTGAGGGACATGAAAGAGAAGAGACACAGAACTGCCCTTCCATTAGCTCATGGCTTATGAAGCAGAAAGGCAGGGACACGAAGAGCTCTGATTTAAAGCAGGAAGGGTGGGTGCCATCTGAGAAGGAGTAACATGGCTTTCAGCTGGCTTTGTACAGGGGTGGCATTCATTCTGGTTTCAATGTAGCCAATACAGAGCACCCATCATGCCAGGCACTGTGCCTGAACACAAAAACAAAGCCATGACCAAGACTAAGACAACTCTGCCTTCATGGTGTCCAGTGTCCTGAGGCACGAGACAGACAGGGAGGGCGGAGGTTGCCCGCAGAGGGTTCCGTGGAGCAGCAACAGGAGGAAACGCAAAGCCGACAGGAATGAGTTCACAGCCCTACCTGCACAGAGGTACAAGCAGCAGGAGAAAAGCTGAAAGGGAGGATGCGGCTGATATGGGGCCACTGAAATGCCAAGCTGTGGAACTTGGGCTTCGATCAGTCCAACAAAATAACTGAACAACTCCAAGTGACTGACTGTACACTGAACTTCACAGAATCACTGACCGTGTATTCAATTACACTTTTTTATAATAAAAAGAAATATGGCTGAAAGAAATTTTTAAAAATTTAATTTAAATAAATTTATTTGTGAGAGAAAAACATCTGAACATCAGGTACAGTCTGATCCACAATGATCTAACAGGATGTTGTAACTCATTCTGGAGTACTCTTATACAGTGTGTAGGGAAAATTCCATGTGGAGCATCAGCTGAACACTTATTAAAATTCATAAAGCCATCTAAGCTGAGCATAATACAATACATAATGACCATGATACGGTAATAAAAATACAATATCAAATACTCACTGCTTTGTGAGTTACAAACTATAGTATAAACAATTTAGGCCCCTTTTTAAAAAATGAAAAAATATTTCTATTACAGCCTTATTTCAAGCATTTTCAGTTAGGTACAGCTTTATATATTTTCACTTACAACAGACAGCAAAAGAATGCCTTGTTAAGGAACTGCAGGTAAGACGTGTGACTTGTTCCAGTATTTGCACTCTGAAGTATACTATGACACAAGTGAGTTCAGGTAAGAGAATGGAACTGTGTTGTGGCAAAATCCTGGCTGATGATCAAGACTTGGATAGCTTTCACATTTGGTTAAAAAACTTACATTGGGAAAAAACTAAGTGAGGATATAAAGAACCAACATCACTTCTTTCAATGAAGCAGTCCAATTCCAGAGTGGGCTTTCCATTTGGATTTCAAAGTGTGTGGTCCCGTAGCTGAACTCCTTCCAGTCCAAGGCGCTGCCTGTGGCTGAGAGGCAGCTCTTAGTGACGAAGCGAGCAGGGAGGAGAGTGGGAACTGCGCTACAGAGACGGTCACTGACAAGCAAGCTCCTGGATGGCCAGGCCCACTCAGGGCGAAGGGCGGCCAGCGCTTCAACACAGGAGGAGAACACACTCACTGCACCACACACATGGAGCTCCGGGGCGGGTGAACTGTTCTTGACATGGGATCCTGGCTGTAGTTTACAATATCTGCCTTCACTACCCTCTGTCGTAAGAGAAAAGAGTTATTATCGGTACATCAGAAAGAGCTCCTCACAGTATATTTTTATTTTCTGAACTTTGGTGAACTCCTGATGATAAACATCATGAAAGCAGGAGTTGACAATGAAAGAATCAATCAGAACTAATGAACAGCTATGTTTTTTGGTTTTCTTGTTTGTTTCTTTTTTTCTTAAAGAGGAAATAGCAACTCAGTTAGTGAGTCTTTTCTGGTTTTATAACATTAATTGGCAGTTATAACAAGTTTCATAAAAATGTGGCAGATCAATATGAAAAACTAAACCCTGATTATAATTTCAAAGAATCAAAAAAAAAATCATTTACACATACTTTATGATTTTTACCATCTACTAAATTATTTCCATAAGCCAGGATGCGCAGCCATACCTTTTCTTAGAATGTTTACGGCAGCTGCGTCAGTGAGGAGAGGTGTGCTGAAGAGGACTCACAGAGAAAGCAGAGACGTTCTGCTCAACCAAGTTTTAAAACTTCTCTCCTTTTTAAAACTTGCCTCCCAAATCCCTGACTTACTTCTAAACACTCACTATTGGTTTGCAAATAATGACTCCAACAAAATAAGATATAATGAAGAATTTAGAAAATTACTTAGTATTCATATTTTTAAAATAATTCAATCTACAAGACACTTTTAACTCTTCTCTCTTTTCCATAACCCATCCATAAAGGAACATCTGAAACAATGAATTTAACGAAATATCCTAATATTAAGTAATAATTTAAATTAAAACAAATCCTTTACTATTTTCAACTCTTTAAGTCTGCACATGGAAGCAGACAAAGAAAGGCAACTCAAGGCAAATATGAAAATACTCTTTCAATTCCCAGCTATGTCAGGAAAAACAATAAGGAATGAATAAGGAAATAGCTGCCTCTGTTCTCCACTTCACTGCACATGGAGTAAACACAACCATAAAGACAAACATGTTTAAAAGTAACTGAAATGTTATTTTAAATTTGCTCTCAATTTCTTGTTTAATTTTTAAGCCTTCTGGCAAAGGATCAATTTTTCAAAGTTCTAAAACAGGACTTATGCAATATTAATTTACAACAATGTACAATTATCAACCAAATTTCCCTATTCATAAGGAATGAAGAACAAGAAAACATTCACTGGTCCTCCCCTCCCACCTCCCCAAATTATAATAATTTATCCATTAATACCTGACTACTGTACTGAACAGATTCTACTCTGAGAAGAGCTGGTATGTTGATTATCTTCTTCCGGATACTTCACTATTTCTGCCCTGACAATATGCTGTCAATTCCGCACAACATAAACAATATAGGAGAAAGAATAAAAAAGAGGGAGGGAGGGAGGGAGGGAGGGAGAAGGAAAGGGAGAGAGAGAGAAAGAGAATGAAAAGTATGTTCAATGACTGAAAACAGAAGGGAACACCAAAGTAGAAAAAGAAAATTAACACATAAATTTAAACATGTCACCAAAGAAATAGCAGAAGGCATGCAAACAAAAGGAAAGAATAGGAATAGAGACCCAATAAACATTAGTCTTTACAATTCTATTTAAATATTGAAATAGATATGTCCATGTAAGTTCTATTTTTTACCCTACAATTATACATAATATACATAATGTCCAGAATATTAGAGGATTATCAAGAACCATTAGGCTTTTCTACACTCAAGTACAGAAAGAGAATTAATTCCATTTCTTATGACACACATTGCTGAGGATCCTATGTGCCAGTTACTCTCTGCTGGGGACACAGGGGTAAATTACACAGGATCTAGTCATGAGCTGCTATACAACTATTTGACATACAACTCAAATGCTTTACTAGTGGACCTATGCTGTAAGAACAAAAAGGAGGGTGCAATTAAGCATCTTTCAATGCAGGGCAAGAAAAGAAGAAATTAGAGGCAATTTTTACATTTAATAATATTTGCTACTTGACCAAAATTTCCTTTTGAAATTACTCTTCCATTCCTCCTAACCCTGACCTCTGTGCTTCCAAATTGCCATACAGAAATAACAAGTTCAAAGTGTGACTATGGAACATATAAAAAAAATTATACAGTATTTATTCACAAACAGCAGCCATATTAAGAAGCTATTAACAGCTATTGTTTTTAAACATCTAAGAGTTTTGCTAAATAAAAGCAAAACTTATAGTACAATTTTTTTTTTTTTTTGGTACTAGGGATTGAACCCAGGGCACTCCACCACTGAGTCACATCCCCAGCCCTATTTTGTATTTTATTTAGAGATATTTAGAGAGAGGGTCTCACTGAGTTACTTAGGGCCTTGCTAAGTTGCTGAGGCTGGCTTTGAACTTGTGATCCTCCTGCCTCAGCCTCCCAAGTGCTGGGATTACAAGCATGCGCCACAGCGCCCAGCTCTAGTATGATGTTTTTAACTGCTACAGCCCTTAGGATGGAAAAATGTGCATGACAGAGATAACAAGCTCCCCATTATTTTTAGATTTGAAGCTATCTTCACTTTTCCCTATGACTGCAAATACCTTATTCCAAAAAATCCTTCCTTTACACTAGCATCTATTAATTTATTAACACAAACAGAAAAGAATCTTGATATGGGCTACTGTTTGTGAAGAAATGTATAAATGAAGATTTGATAAACAATTGAGTGTAAATAAATAGGATGCTAAGGTATATGGATGTATTACCTTAGATCTGTTCAGCTTAGTTCTCTAGCAAACAGTATCACTTCTAGACAAGACTCATGATTTGCTAGGCACTCGCTATTGACAGAAGTGCTCCTAACCACCAGATGAGGCCTGAGGAGGGCACCTTAGTGAGCTGTTGAGCACCACCACCCAACCTCCTTAAATCTGATTGCTGAATGTCAAGCTATGAATTATAGTGATGAAAAAGGAATTTCTAATCAGTAAGTAACTCTTCTATCCAACAAAAATGTTGGTTTATGCCTATCCTATAAACAACCAGGTTACTGACTGTGCTCCAGACATTGTGGTCAGAGCACTGACTAATATAAATGACTTTGGTATTCCTCATCCATCTTATCAAATTAAAGAAGAACTAACAAGGCAGCATCTTTCTTGGGGATCGTAACTGTGTGACAAAAAGCTTTGTATGACAAAAAGCTTTGTATTAAGAAGATCTTAACTGTGTGACAAAAGTTAAGAAGTCACAGTTTGGAAGTCCAGTTTGGAAGCCCTAATTTGGAAGCCCTGCGAATTCAACACTTTGCTTTCTATGAGTAGAAAAACATAATTTCCATGTCATAAAATTCATGGTAGGTCATTTCACAGCAGGTGATTGTTTACAAGTCATTTATTGATTTTTTTTTCTCAGAGAAAATATGACCTACAAAATACCAACCTTATTTTTAGAGTCAGAAAGTACACTTTAATTATTCTCCCCTTCTGGCCAATGGAGTGAAAATAATGAAGTCGCTCTAGAAGGAAAGGAGCCATGTGGGTGGACAGGAGCTCTCTGGCCTCCTCAAAGAGCATTTGCAAGTGCATACTGGAAAGGGAAGTGGTAGAGATCCAGAGCCCACGCAAGCAGCAGCTGGGGGCAGAGGCTATAAGGTGTAAAGATGATAGATGGAGTCTTAGGAAGGCATTAAAGATAAATTTCATTAACTGTGTGATTGTACCTTAATCTAGATAGTATCCACCTCAGTAAAAGACCTGGTTTGCCATACTGAGGATATGGCGCAAACATACCATAAAGGCTAAAATTGTTTGTTAATACCTCTATTCTCAGTGCTGTGAACATTTAGATAAAGGTTTTTTAAATTTAGATCTCTGTTCTTGAGATGTGTAAGAGTAGGACAAAAAAAACCCAGATGTGTAAACTATAAAAGAATATTCTGGTTAATACATAAAGTGCAGCAAGATTACAGATTATCATATGAAGCATGGATACAGCATGTTAATAAGCATAGTACTTTGTACACAGTAGAAGCTAAAATAAAAACTACTATTCTTCTTCCCTATAAAGGGCCATTATATGCTACCAGTAACATAACCTTGAGTAAGTTATTTCATCTCTTCAGTCTTCACAATTTATAAAACACAAGGTTTATCTATGTGGTGTCTAAGATCCCAAATAGACTTTAAATTTTATTTAAAAACAAATTTAAAAGGTGAATAGGAAAATGAAAAAAGGCACATGACGTGGAAATCCATTAAGCAATGTTCAATGCCTGAGGGTTAGAGGGTATGTACAAACTATGTTCTTTAAGGGAGACAGTGGTACTTAGAAAGAAGAAGGAATTCTGGTGCAGTCTTCATAAACACTAGAAAAGTGAATGAAAGATTAACATTTCGATAAGAAGTATCTAAGTTCCCTAAGGGCTAATTAAAGAAGGTCGATATTCAGGTAAGTGAAAAAGCAGGGAAGGCCCTAGGACCAGGCCTTCAACGGGCGTTTGTGTTGTGCAGCTACACACTAAAATACTAATGAAGACGCAGCGTGCCCACCACATGCTAAGTCCTTAGTAGACACTTTCATGCACACTATGACAATGATCTGAGGAGACAACAAACAATATTTGTTTTAGCAGTTTTGTGAAGGTCTCACATTGCAGAAATTTCTGGTTTTAAGAAACTAATGTATACCTAATTCAAACTAAATATAAATTCAGTTTATTAACTGACAAGAAAAATGCCAAGGCTAAGTGTATTTACAATCCTTAACAACAGCTTATATGGCAAAACTTCCTTGCAATTAAGATTAAAAAAAACAAAGTAAAACTGTGCATTTCATGACAGATTACGCAATGCATTCATTATTTTTTTTTTAATTTATTTATTTTTTTATTGAACACAAATGGAGTACAGCTATTGTTTCTCTGGTTGTACACAAAGTAGAGTCACACCATCTGTGCGTTCATGCATGTACACAGGGCAATGCTATCTGTCATACACTCTGTTATTAATTTTACCCCCCACCCGCCCCCACCCTTCCCTTCCCTCTATGCTAGCTATCTTTCCTCCATTCTTGCCATCTTTCCCCCCCACATTATGCATCATCATTCATTTATCAGAGAGACCATTCGGCTTTTGGATTTATGTGATTGGCTGATCTCACTTAGCATAACAGTTTCCAACATCATCCATTTACCTACAAATGTCATAATTTTATTCTTCCTTATAGCTGAGTAATATTCCATTGTGTATATATACCACAGTTTCTTTATCCATTCATCCACTGAAGGGCATCTAGGTTGATTCCATAATCTAGCTATTGTGAATTGAGCAGCTAGGAACATTGATGTGGCTGCATCACTGAGGCAATCTGATTTTAAGTCCTTTGGGTATAAGCCAAGGAGTGGGATAGCAGGGTCAAATGGTGGATCCATTCCAAGTTTTCTAAGGAATCTCCACACTGCTTTCCAGAGTGGCTGTACCAATTTGCACTCCCACTAGCAATGTATGAGTGTACCCTTTTCCCCACATCCTCGCCAACACCTGCTGTTGCCTGTGTTCTTGATAAAAGACATTCTAATTGGGGTAAGATGAAATCTTAAGGTGGTTTTGATTTGCATTTCTCTTATAACGAGTGATGTTGAACATTTTTTCATAAATCTGTTGATTGCTTGTAGATCTTCCTCTGTAAAGTGTCTGTTCATTTCCTTGGCCCATTTATTGATTGGGTTATGGGTGTTCGTGGTGTAAAGATTTTTGAGTACTTGGTAGATTCTGGAGATTAGTGCTCTGTCCGAAGTGTGTGTGGCAAAGATTTTCTCCCACTCTGAAGGCTCTCTCTTCACATTGCTGATTGTTTCCTTTGCTGAGAAGAAGCTTTTTAGTTTCACTCTATCCCAATCATTGATTCGTGCTTTTATTTCTTGCGCTTTGGGAGTCATGTTAAGGAAATCTGGTCCTAGGCCAACATGATGAAGATTTGGACCTATTTTCTCTTCTATTAGGTGCAGAGTCTCTGGCCTGATTTCTAGGTCCTTGATCCACTTTGAGTTGAGTTTTGTACAGGGTGAGAGATATGGGTTTAGTTTCATTTTGCTGCATATGGATTTCCAGTTTTCCCAGCACCATTTGTTGAAGAGGCTGTCTTTTCTCCATTGCATGTTTTTGCCTCCTTTGTCAAGTATGAGATACCTGTACTTATTTGGGTTTGTCTCTGTGTCCTCTATTCTGTACCATTGATCTACCTGTCTATTTTGGTACCAATACCATGCTGTTTTTATCACTATTGCTCTGTAATATAGTTGGAGGTCTGGTATTGTGAAACCCCCTGCTTCGCTCTTCTTGCTAAGGATAGCTTTAGCAATTCTGGGTCTCTTATTCCTCCAAATGAATTTCATGATTGCTTGCTCTATTTCTATGAGGTCCGTCATTGGGATTTTAATTGGAATTGCATTAAATTTGTATAGCATTTTTGGAAGTATGGCCATTTTGACAATATTAATTCTGCCTATCCAAGAACATGGGAGATCTTTCCATCTTCTCAGATGCTCTTTAACTTCTTTCTTTAGTGTTCTGTAGTTCTCAGTGTAGAGGTCTTTCACATCTTTTGTTAGATTGATTCCCAAGTATTTTATTTTTTTTGAGGTTAATGTGAATGGGGTACTTTTCCTAATTTCTCTCTCAGAGGATGCATCACTTATGAATAAAACTGCATTAGATTTATGAGCATTAATTTTATATCCTGCTACTTTGCTGAATTCATTAATGAGATCCAGAAGTTTTCTGGTGGAATTCTTAGGATCTTCTAGATAGAGAATCATGTCATCAGCAAATAGGGATAGTTTGATCTCTTCTTTTCCTACTCGTATTCCTCTAATTTCTTTGGTCTGTCTAATTGCTCTGGCTAGAGTTTCAAGAACGATGTTGAATAGTAGTGGTGAAAGAGGGCATCCCTGTCTTTTTCCAGTTCTCAAAGGGAATGCTTTCAATTTTTCTCCATTTAGAATGATATTAGCTGTAGGCTTGGCATAAATAGCCTTTACAATGTTAAGGAATGTCCCCACTATCCCTATTTTTTCTAGTGTTTTGAGCATGAAGGGATGCTGTATTTTATCAAATGCTTTCTCTGCGTCTATTGAAATAATCATGTGGTTCTTGACCTTAAGTCTGTTGATGTGGTGAATTACATTGATTGATTTCCGGATGTTGAACCAACCTTGCATCCCTGGGATGAAACCCACTTGATCATGGTGCACTATCTTTTTAATATGCTTTTGTATGCGATTTGCTAAAATTTTGTTAAGAATTTTTGCATCTATGTTCATTAGAGATATGGGTCTGAAATTTTCTTTCCTTGATGTGTCCTTCTCTGGTTTTGGTATCAGGGTGATATTAGCTTCATAGAATGAGTTTGGAAGGGTTCCCTCCTCCTCTATTTCATGAAATACTTTGAGGAGTATTGGAATAAGCTCTTCTTTGAAGGTCTTGTAGAACTCGGCTGTGAATCCATCTGGTCCCGGACTTTTTTTTGTTGGTAGGCTTTTGATGACTTCCTCTATTTCATTGCTTGAAATTGATCTATTTAAGTTGTGTATGTCCTCCAGATTCAGTTTGGGTGGCTCATATGCCTCTAGGAACCTGTTGATGTCTTCCAGGTTTTCTATTTTGTTGGAGTATAAATTTTCAAAGTAGCTTCTTATTATGTTTTGTATTTCAGTTGTGTCTGTTGTAATATTTCCATTTCCATCACGGATTTTAGTAATTTGGAGTTTCTCTCTCCTTCTCTTTGTTAGCATGGCTAAGGGTTTGTCAATTTTGTTTATTTTTTCAAAGAACCAACTTTTTGTTTCGTCAATTTTTTGAATTGTTTCTTTTGTTTCAATTTCGTTGATTTCAGCTCTGATTTTGATTATTTCCTGTCTTCTACTACTTTTGGTGATGATCTGTTCCTCTTTTTCTAGGGCTTTGAGCTGCAATGTGAGGTCATTGATTTGTTGACTTTTCATTCTTTTATTAAATGCACTCTCTGCAATGAACTTTCCTCTTAGCACTGCTTTCATAGTATCCCAGAGATTTCGATATGTTGTATCTTTATTCTCGTTGACCTCTAAGAATCTTTTAATTTCCCCCCTAATGTCTTCTGTTATCCATGTATCATTCAATAGCATATTATTTAATCTCCAGGTCTTAGAGTAGTTTCTGTTTCTAACTTTCTTGTTGATGTCTAATTTCATTCCATTATGATCTGATAGTATACAAGGTACTATCTCTATGTTTTTGTATTTGTTAAGAGTAGCTTTGTGGCATAACATATGGTCTATTTTAGAGAAGGACCCATGCGCTGCTGAGAAGAAAGTGTATTCGCTTTTTGATGGATGGAATATTCTATATATGTCCGTTAAGTCCAGATTAGCGATTGTGTCATTGAGTCCTATCGTTTCTTTATTCAATTTTTGTTTGGAAGATCTGTCCAACGGTGAGAGAGGAGTGTTAAAGTCTCCGAGTATTATTGTGTTTTGGTCTATTTGATTCCTGAAATTGAGAAGGATCTGATTGACATACATGGATGCGCCATTGTTTGGTGCATAAATATTTATGATTGTTATGTCCTGTTGATTTATGCTACCTTTAAGCAATATGAAATGTCCTTCTTTATCCCTTCTGACTATCTTTGGTTTGAAGTCTGCTTTGTCTGAAATGAGAATGGAAACCCCAGCTTTTTTACTCAGTCCGTGTGCATGGTATGCTTTTTCCCAACCTTTCACCTTTAGTCTGTGGGCATGTTTTTCTATGAGATGAGTCTCTTGAAGGCAGCATATTGTTGGGTCTTTCTTTTTAATCCAGTCTGCCAGTCTATGTCTTTTGATTGATGAGTTTAGGCCATTTACATTCAGGGTTATTATTGAGATATGACTTGTATTTCCTGTCATTTTAGCTTTTTTAGGGTTTTTAGCTTAACTTTGTTTCTCCTTTGATGGACTCTTTCTTTAGGGTAGTTCCTCCCCATGGTGACCGAGGTTGTTATTTTTCATTTCTTCCTCTTTGAATATTTTGTTGAGAATGTTCTGTAGGGCAGGCTTTCTCTTTGTGAATTCTTTAAGCTTTTGTTTATCATGGAAGGATTTTATTTCGTCATCATATCTGAAGGTAAGTTTTGCTGGATATAAGATTCTTGGTTGGCATCCATTTTCTTTCAGAGCTTGAAATATGTTGTTCCAGGCCCTTCTTGCTTTTAGGGTCTGGGCTGAGAAATCTGCTGATATCCGTATTGGTTTCCCCCTGTAGGTAATCTGCTGCTTTTCTCTCGCAGCCTTTAAAATTCTATCTTTGTTTTTTATGTTAGGTATTTTCATTATAATGTGCCTTGGTGTGGATCTGTTGAAATTCTGTGCGTTTGGTGTCCTGTAGGCCTCTTGTAATTGATTTTCCATCTCATTCATCATATTTGGGAAATTTTCTGATATTATTTCATTGAACAGATTGTTCATACCCTTGGTTTGTATCTCTGTGCCTTCCTCAATCCCAATAACTCTTAAATTTGGTCTTTTCATGATGTCCCATATTTCTTGGAGGGTTCGTTCATGATTCCTAACCATCTTCTCTGTTTGTTCGACTTTGTTTTCAAGATTAAATATTTTGTCTTCATTGTCTGAGGTTCTGTCTTCCAAGTGATCTATTCTATTAATTATGCTTTCTATTGAGTTTTTAACTTGGTTGATTGTTTCCTTTATTTCCTTGTTTTCTTCAAGGATTTCTGTTTGCTTTTTTCTCAGAACTTCTATCTCTTTATTGAAATGATTTTTTGCTTCCTGAAATTGCTCTAATAGTTGATTATTCATAGCCTGAATCTGCTCTCTCGTCACCTCATTCTCTTCTCGGATCATTTTAATTATGAACATTCTGAACTCCATTTCTGTCATTCCCTCTACCTTGCTGCCCTTAGGATCTCCTGATGCACCATCCAGGTTTGTTTGGGACACTTTCTTCCCATGTCTTCCCATGCTGCTCATATATCCTCCCCTCTAGTAGTGCAAATCAGAGGGATTGCAACTTTCCTGTAAAGACCCAGAGCCCTGCAGATTTCCAGCAACTCACCAGATGTTTGAGAGGTGCTTGATCAAGTGGTGAACCAAGACAGCCGCTATCTCACCACCTCTATGTTGGGAATGATCAATGTTTCTGGGCAGAGGCAACCAGGAGATGCCCCACTGTGTCCCTGGAACCCCACGCTGTGTCCCTGGAGCCGCAGCACCGTGTCCCCGCGAAAGGGGTGGGCTTAGGTCCGAGGGCTCAGAGAGGTCAAAATGAAGTCTCTCCGCCAGGGAAACTGGAGAATGGCCCCAACCGGGCCCAAATTCCCCGCTGGGGCCGGCAAACAGCTCCGCTCCCGGGTAAATCTCAGCTGAAGCCGCAGCGCTGTGTCCCCGGGGAAAGGGGTGGGCTTAGGTCCGGGGCCTCAGCGAGGTCAAAATGGAGACTCTCCGCCAGGGAATCTGGAGAATGGCGCCGACCGGGCCCAAATTCTCCGCTGGCTGCATTCATTATTAAAGAACTAAATGCTGGACTTTCTGGAGAACAGCCATTATAAATTTATTTTTCCCTGACTACTTTGCAAACAAAAACATATGAACAATCTGAAAAACCAGAACACCTGTTAACAACAGTCCCAATTTTTATACTACCTTAGAGGGAAATATTTGGAGGGAGGAAAAATGTCAAAAAATTATGCCAATAAAATTATCAACTGAGTTGGGGATTGTGAGAAATGCGTCTGTAATGTGCCTAATTGTTTAAATGCTTTCCTATTCCATCTATCCTGAAACTCCTTGAGGATAGACACTTTACCTTATTAATCTCTATGTCCATAGATTTTAGTGATGTTCCCTGGCAATAAATAGACTCTCAAAATGTGTTTGCTGCATTAATAAATTGCATTCACCTTCCTTTCATCCTTTCCCTGTTTTTTTTTTCTTACACAACTTATAAAATGTGTTGATAACTTGATTTTATGATTCCCAAACAGAAGCAACCTGGGTTAGAACTAAAATAGCAAAACCCTTTAAATAACCAGTGAATAAAACTAAAACTGAGCCTCACTATATATATTTATGTCAGAAATTAAATGATTACTATGGCATCAATTCCCATGTTATTGGTAAGTCTGACATTAATTTTCTCCTCAAAATAAAATACTTTCAACCTCAATCTCCCCCGCCCCCTCTCTCTCTCTCAGTGGGGGTTCACTATATTGCCCCCATGTGCTCAACCAATCCTGAGTGCTAGGACTACAGACACATGTCACCAGGCCCAAGGAAAACTTCTTATTCCCTTCAGTGAATTTTCTAAAATTGTTTCACTGAGAAATGTCAATTGTAAAATTAATAATTTAATTGGCACATCTACCAATTCATCAGGTTTAGGGAAGGATAATGAATCTTCCCACTATACATAAAGAATTTTGGGACTAACAGGAGAGCTCCATTAGCTTACATTTATCTTTATTCACATTCATGAATTAAAAGCAAGCTCCACCAACAAACAGAAAACAGAATGAAACTTCAGAGCACAGTAAACAAGAGGCAGTATGCAGGGAGGGAGGGTAGAGGGTTGGGTAAATTAACATGTCCAACATCTCTTTAGTTTAATTAAGCCTGGATGTTAAACACACCTCTAAATCAAGAAAAATTAGGAGCTAAGAAAAGTAAGAAAGCAAAGAAAAGTAAAGTTTCTGGAAATTTTGCCTTTTAAAATTATCTCAGTTCCTCCTCTCTGGGGTCTTCCTGCGACCTAAGCACCCCACACAGCTCAGGACAAACTCAAGAGTTCTCCCTCAGTGCAGCTCACACACCTTTTCACCCTAAGGACAGCCACCAATCACTGGAGGTCCTTGTCTCCAGTCTTCTAGGCAAGCAATCTTTTAGAGTTATAATGGACTACTTCTCTGTCTTATCCAGTCATTCCACACACCCTATAAATTCTTCTGGAAATGCCTTTTAAATCCATCCATCCTTGTTCTTATGCCTTGACTCTGGTCTTTTCCACATGATAGCAGTAACCCAATCTCCTTACCACTCAATCTCCTTCCCACCCAACCATACACAAAAACACCCCAATAGATTAATCCTATTTCAAAATTGCTTTCATTTATTTCCCTACATAAAAATTATGTTCCACTTGCTACAGGTTAGAAACATTCATCAATTTGGCATTTACAAATTACTACAATCTATTCTCAAACTCCCTATACTCCAATATGAATGGTCACTTATTTTAATCAAACTGCTCTTTTATTTCCTAAATATGATCTAAGCTTCTCTACCCAGCTACGCTGTTCATGTCAGCTCATTTTTCAGTCCTTTTCTTCCTCCACATTCCAAACTGCTCTATGGTAGAGTAGTGACAGCAGAGGAACCTGCGTCAGACAGACCCATGTTCACACCCCAGCTTCACCCTGCCTGCCCATGGCTTAGTGATCATATTACTTAGCTTCTCCACAGACTCAGGGTCCTGACTGTAAAATAATGAAATGCCACCTGTCCCAGAGAGTTCTTCTGATGATTAAATGAGATAGCTCCATATCTGGCATAAAATACATTTTCTTTACTAGAGGCAGGGACTACAATTTTAAACTCCTTTAAGTATTTCTTACACCCACCATGATATTGTGTATATAATACATGATCAATAAGTGGTTTATGCCTGCTTGATAATCATCCACAGACTCCAGTTAACAGACATCATTTAGAAAAAGAAGGGGGAAAGCAGAAAATCCACAGATTTCTGAGGTCTGCAGGGGTCTGTGTGATCAAACAAATCATGCTGACTCTTCTTTCTTGTACTCTCCCAAACCAAAACCAAGTAACTATTTTTTATGTGTCTGGGAATTGTTTACACACCACAGAATATCTTACCTTTGTGTCTGGCCATAGAAAGTGCTGCAATAAATGCCTTAAATCATGCAAATTAAAAGTAGCAAATTGTCAAGTTCTGAGTATTTTAATCAAGTCCTAGACATAACTACCTCAGTGTAACAATTTTCAATTGGTATTTGTTTGAATTACACACACACACCAGTAGCAATGAGAAGGTTACACAGAAATAACTTTAAAAGAAAGAAAAATTAAGGATGGGAAAAGATAATTATACCTTTTTAGCTGTATGGCAAAGGGGAAAGGGTGGAGAAAACTGAGGAAAAATGGTGTTAGTTTGTTGCTTCTAACCAACCCACTTGTAAAGTTTAACTTTTGCTCTAATTTTTCATTCTTTATCAACATGTGACTTCGAGTGCGATCATAATGATATTTTCAAGTTCTTGACTGCTGAAATCTGTTTTGTGTTAAGTCTAAGACAACTATTGAGGAACAGTGAAAGAACCCAGAAATTCTCAATAATTAATAACACTATTATATTGATAACATCAAGAACTAATATTATAGTGGAGGGTGTTTTAAAGATGAACAGATAGCCCTGAAAGAACTTAAATGAAGAAGTACAAAACAATATGGTCAGACCCTTAACCCATCAATTAGCCACTGATAAAATTTTTATTACCTTTTCTTTCCACCAAAAAGGAACAAAATGAAGTTTCAAAGGCATCATAATTTGAAGCAATGTTAATATCCTTCCTCTTCCGCAATTAACACCAATTCATAACACAAAATCTATTTCCAAGGCTTTACACAATATGCTCATAGAATGCAGGAGATTCATAGACAAAAACTAATGACTTGTTAAAAATTCATTAATTTTTTTTAATATACAGTTCAAGATAATCACCTGTGACTGTTCTATTTCTGCTTTGTTTAATTTTATACCAAGGATTTCAGCAGCAACTTTCTGGAAGCATAGGAAGACCTACAGAATAAAAATAGGTTTAAATGTTTTAAAACAGGCATGTTTAAGTTACCTTCAAATAAAATGAATTTTCTAAAAATTGATAACAAGAATTGCAAAAATATGATGTAGCATGTGATTCCCAAAATAACTGTTAAGTATAACAACTTAACATTTTTCAAATGATTAAACCATAGTTTGAAAGCCCATGAAATTCACTGAATTAGTCCAAACTTATATTTATCCCTAAAAGCATATGTTTGTAAATATTTAACATGACAAGTACAACAAACACTTTAAAAACACACACCTACTAGCATGACAAACTCCCATCATTCCTGAAGAAAATCAAAATAAATTAATCTATATTTTACTGCTCTGGTTTGTCACATGAAGGTCCTCTGAGTTCACTCTAGTCTATCTTAAAAGGTTTTTCTTTCTGACTGGTTAATTATCTTTCTGGCTTTCTTATCAATTTCAACAAACACTCCATGTCTCTTGAGTAAAATGGTTTACTATGTTTTACTGTATTTTACAGTTTAGAATAAAGGAACAATATACGCCATTATCTATTACAGTTCAACTGAAATCTACATATGCTTTTCTATAAACAGTCTCTCACACATAGTCACTTCATGGTGGGTCCACTATGATTCCTAGACCCTCCATCCTGACATTTATTGCACTCTAACTTATCTTTGCCTCAAGAGTGTCCTTCCATATGCCCAGCCCTATTCACCTCATGATTACTCACTGAATATTTACCAGGACTTTAGTAATTTAATTTCTAATAAAAAAAGAGAGACACATACCTTTGAAAGACTTACACTATTTTACTTCAAAAAGCATGTTTTAGTTCACTGATGGTCAAAGTTGAAGAAACAACAGAAAAGCTAATGTATTGGAGTAGAGAGAAAAAGAGGGATCATAAAAGAAGATAAGCAAAGAGAGGAAGGGGGTACAAATCACATCTGATCTTGTGGACTTTTGGGAAGAATTTGGCATCTGCTTGGAGAGCAGTGGAAGCCACGGGAGAAAGGGCTGGCAGGACTTTTGCTTTAGCAGGACCCGTCCAGTTGGTGTGTTCAGCATCCAATACAGAATCACAAGTGAACAAAAAGAAAAATCAGCAAGAAGACTAATGTAAGAGATTATGGAAAATAAACCAAAGTGGTAGCAGTGGAGTTGGTAAGAAACATTAATCAGGATCTGGATTTATCATTAAAATAAAGCCAAAAGGAACTGGTGATGGATAGATGTGGGTTGTGAGCGAAAGGAGAGTCAAGGATGACTCCACATTTTCTTGACCTGAGCAACTGGAAGAATAGATATGCCATTTTTAAAGTGGGGAAGACTGTGAGATTTGAGAGCAGGATATCAAGAGCTCAGTTCTGTGTGTGTTAAACTGTTAAACATCTCAGAGGTGATGTCAAGGGGGCAGTTGGTTCTACAAGTGCGGGCAAAGCCATGAGACTAAATCAGGAGCTAAAAGAATAAGTTTAGAAAATGAGACACCCAAGAACTGAGCCCTACAGCACACCAATATTTAGAGGTTCAAGAGACAAGATGAAAGACTGCTTAGGAAACTAGATGAAGAAACTATTTCAAAGAGGAAAGAGTAATCAACTATTTTATATGCAATTACTAAGTAAGAAAGATGAAGACCAAGAAAGAGGCTACTGGTGACCTCTGACCACAGCAGTTTGGGTGGGAGGAAAAGTCTGCTGGAACTGATCAACAGAAACTGAGAGGAGAGAATCTGGGGACAACTCTTTCAAAGAGTTGTCACTTCTGCTAGAAAGTGAGGAAAGAAATATGGTAATAGCCACAGAAAGAGTGGAATTGAGAGTTTTCTTAATTTTTAAGGTAGGTCATAGTATCTTGTATGCTGATACTATAATCCTCTAGATGGGAAAAAATTATGATGCTGGAAAAAGTGAACTGCTATATCATAGATTAGGCAAAGGGAAATGGGCCCAGTATAGTTCTTAATGGAGGGTTACCCTTCCTAGGAGCACAGATTCCACAGTATCCATGGGGAAAAAGTTTGGGAACAGATGTGGAGGAGAGAGAAGGATTACCGTAGATGTGGTAACATGAGTATGTTGTCTTCTCTTTGTTTCAAATTTCTTAGAAAACAGGAAATAGGGTCACCAGCAGAGAGACTGGAGGAGAATGTTTAGACATTTGAAGAGAGAAGAGAAGCTATGAAATAGTCATCTAGATAACTAGGGTGAGATGATAGAGTAGGAACACAAGCAGCATAAGGGCCCACTTGTGGTCAGTCATCGTAAATTTGAAGTGAAACGTCTGGTATGCCTCTGTGTTTTCGTGGTCACATGCCTGGGTGCAGTCACAGGAAAGTGGAGGCTTGGTTTAAAACAGAATTAAGATTTGGCCAAGTGAGTATGACAGTGTGAATGAGGGGAAAAGGAACTGAGGGAATATGTACAGTAAGGGTTTACACAGGCCATGAGACTTTAATTAGGAGGAAGCCAAAATGAGGACATAAAAGGAGGTTAGGGACTGTAAAAAGGCCTTAAGATCAATATCTTATAGGTCTTGGTTAGGTTTAAAAAATGACTGGGTGTTATAGTTTAGATATAATGTATTCCTAAAGGCTCATGTATGAGACAATGCAAGAAAGTTCAGAGGTGAGCTGGGCGTGGTGGCGCACGCCTGTAAACCCAGCAGCTTAGGAGGCTGAGGCAGGAGGATCGCAGGTTCAAAGCCAGCCTCCGCAAGGGCAACATGCTAAGCAACTCAGTGAGATCCTGTCTCTAAATAAAATACAAAAAAGGGCTGGGGATGTGGCTCAGTGGTCGAGTGCCCCTGAGTTTGATTCCCGGTTTAAAAAAAAAAAAAAAAGTTCATAGGTGAAATGATTGAGAGTTTTAATCAGTTCATTAATCCAGATGCATGGATTAACTGGGCAGTAACTATAGGCAAGCAGGGTACAGCTGGAGGAGGTAGGTCACTGGGGGCTTGCCTCTGAGGTATATATTTTGTCTCATGAATGGAGAGGTCTCTGCATCTAGAATCTTGTCCTGAACAGGTTTACTCTGCCATGATTTCTGCCTCATTTCAGGCCCAAAGCAATGAAACTGGCCATCTATTGACTCAGACCTCTAAAACAGCAAACCCCAAAATAAACTTTTCCTCCTCTAGTTGTTCTTGAAAGGTCTTTTGGTCAAGCAGCAAAAAAAGCTGACTAAAACACTGGGTTAGAACATTCCAGCTGGGAGCTGGAAAGACAGAGTAGGATGGTGGTCAGTGATTAAGATGCTGATACTGAGTCAATAGAAGGAGTGCAATGATTTTTAAAGATACTCACAGGAATGAGTGGCTCAGGTGTGGTGGAAGACAAGTAAGGATACTGAAATCACTAATAATTATGACAGAAAATCAGAGAAAGTACTGTAAGCCAGGAGCTCAACACAATCAATGAGATAACTTTTAACCAGGAGCTAGAGACAACAAGAAGTATTCAATTGATTCCACAAGAACAAATCATTTCAAAGAACTGTTTATAAAGAAAACAATGAGCATTTTTAATGATGATTCAATTTAAGTACATAAAATACCAAGCTAATCATGAGCTAAAATATTGGAAGTTAAAATCACCCTAAAATGACAAAAGACTCCTAGGAAGATTTGAGGGCAAAAGTTCAGTGAATCCGTAGACAAGTTTATCAAGTACTGAAACTGTATGTTTTAAATGGCATGTGGAGCATGTGCCCATGTTCATGCAATCCTAGAAGGAGTTCCAAGAGGCCAAATTAAGTGGATCTGACCTCCAAAAATGACCTCCCATAAGTACCCTTTTATGCTATTAATATTTATCTTAGTCATAAAAACTATGAAGGGTATCATACTGGAAAAATATCAAAAAGGTAAAATTACAGAAAATAGTCAAACTTTGTTCGGTTGAAATTTTCAAGAAAAAAAAAAAATAGTCATGCACAAAGCCCTGCATTTGATCTCTAGCACCAAAAGAAAAAAGAAAAAAACAATGAAGTAAACCCTGGAGAGTGACAAACATTTACAAAAAATTTTAACAAATGGCTGTTATCTTTAAAAATAGTCATAGAAATTTTTTAAATCAATGGAAAATTAATAAACTGGTAATAAGCAGAAAATGAACTGTTAATGAAATTTTAAAAGGTTCAATCACAATTTCAATTTCAAGGAAATTCAAATTTCAATAGTGAAGCATTTTCTTTCTTTCTCTCTTTTGCCTACCACTTTAATAAAAACTAAAATAAATAAATTCTCAAAGTTAAGAAGGGTATAGTGGTATAACAAACATATAATGCTGATGACAATATAAATTAATTTAGCCTTTCTGGTAGTAAATTTACAAGATGTTTCAATCCCCTATCAAAGAATCCATCTAAAGAAAAAAAATCAAAGCATCAAAATCTTATGGACAAAATTTTACATTTGAACATTATGTTCAAAAATTAGAAACAAAACAATATAAACATGGTTAAATATATTCTAAAACATTAACTTAACAGATTATGAAATCTATCTGATAAGATTAAAATGATATGGGGAATTTTTCTACAGAAACAAATAGTAAATAAAATTTTAATAAGTATTTCTCCATTGTATCTTAACTCTTTAATGGATTTTTACTGTGGATTGGAGAGTGGGCCCTGTAATGTCCCTACTTGGGTTCACAGTCCTACCTCCACTACTTATTAGCTTGGTAACCTGGGCCCTGTTACATGCCCTCTCATAAGATTTACCTTTGAAATGGGGATAATCGAGGTAGTACAGCTCCCGTCACAGAGTAAGCACTCAATAAATGCAATCTGCTAGGAGTAGCAGTACTAGTGCTTGTGAATACCAGAAAATGAAGACAAAAAGGATTCACATGAAATTCAGAATGGTCACCTCTGGATGTGAGCATTTATGTTCTTTTAATTCTCTGAATTTTAAGATTCCTTACAATAAAAAAAAATGCTAAATTAGTTATAAAAGTAATATAACCAGAATAAGCATGTAATCCATTTTATGTCTTTAATAGGAATTAATATGTTTCAAAACTTAAGGAATAGATTACCATCCAGGAATGTTAGTAAATAAAAGTAAAAAATTACTTAAAATACACAGTATTCATTATTTTACTTACAGAGTCTCCTGTCTTGGCTGAGACAAAGTGGCTACTAAAACCATTTTCCTGGCAAAATCGTAAATGTTTCTCAGGTTTTACTGTTCGCATATGCTCCAAATCAACTAGAAAAGTGTTAAAGAGAGAAAAAAAAATGGACTATTAGAGTCAATCAAAACAGTTTTTTACATGTTTAAATTTGACTAACTTTGCAATATTATACCCTACTTCAGACACTAGCTGTGTAATGCTAGGCAACTTATTTAATTTCTTTATGCTTCAATTTCCACATTTATAAACTTGAAATGGTAAATATATTTATTTAATATGGAGTTCTTTCAGAATTAGTTCATGTGGCGTGCACAATGACTGGCACATATGTGCTTTTAAGAAAGTCAAGCTGTCATTATCTATATAAATTAAACACACTGGTGATGCTCAAAAAAGTCCAACATTGTGATTAATTAAAGATAAGATGTACTTACCCAAACATATTTAATTTGAACAGTTTAATTACTTTAATAATTAGAATAGTTTTATAATCTTTATAAACTTTAATATAACACAAATACACAGTATTCTTCCAAAAGAGATCAATATTACATTACATATTTACATTAATTTATTTACAGCCATGTTTAATTTCACAAAGACACATTCAACTGTTTTCCATGTCTAAAGTACCCATTTGGGGAGTAATGGGTAAGGATATTTTGCTTGAATAGCTGACTTTAAAGTACAGCACAGACCTCATATCCAGTACTGGTTTTATCCAGCACTCTATATTTTCAAATGTGATCCTTTATTGAACAGTTTCTCTTTTTACAACACTACAGACACTATAAGGGTGTTGACTCAATGCTGTCAAATTATAAGGCAAATATATTCACAGGACTTAAGGACAACTAGGCTCTTTGAGTCAATAGAGGGAAAAAAAAACTTAAACCTATTTCCTGAGGAAGGGACCCAACTGACTTGTAAAAACTTGTAAATTTGCAAATCTAGTAAGCCTACATAATAGTGGCAATTGATTATCAACTAAAAAATGCTCTCATACTTCATAAAAGGCTTTATTTAAAATTATATTGAAGGTTCTTAGTTTGCAGGCTCAAGAGATCTTTCTCTAGGAGATTTCTGATATAGTGGGGGATTCCTGAACTCCACTTACACTGCTTTCCTTGGAAAATAGGAGGGTTTTTTTTTTTTTTTTTTTTTTTTTGACACAAGTTGCTATTCCTTAAACATCACTGAGACCTTATTTACAAGAACAAGCCAAAAAATGTCCAGATGCCACAAGCATCAATTCGTGGAAGACTAAACTACTAAGCTATTAGCACTGATGTTTATACATCTAGTTCATCATAATATTGAAACTAAAATACTTTCCTAATTCAATAAGAACAAATTTTGTTGCTAGAAAAAATCCCCAATGAAATTTCTATCCAATTAAAAAAAATGAAGTTATGTCATCTAAAGTCTGTTTGAATTTGTATTTTCTAATGGAATAGTCTGTGATTTTCCTTCTCCCTTTTTAAATTTTTGTCTCCTCTCCTTCCTCCCATCTCCCTAACTAACACATAAATTATAACTTTGAGCAATTTACCATCCAAAAGGTTTTTTCCCAATAAAGGTAACCATGAAGAGATAGTACTATCACTGGTCAATTTTAAAAATCATTCATTCAATAAGCACTTATTGAGCACCTGTTATATGCCAGGTACCATGTTAGGTAGGCAACAGGAGGGAGTTAATTCCTTCTGCTGTGGCAGAGGTTTTGGAGCTCTGCAAATCCAACATGAAAAATATACAGTCCAGTACCTCGAAGAGCCACTACAAATACTGTAAGCATAAAAGGCCATCAAAAATTATAAAAATTATTTTAAATAGCTGAGATTCTCATAAATGAGATAACAGGTATAAAAGGATCTCGTAGCTCTTCCCTACAAAGCTCTTTTCTGATGTGTCAGAATTTAGTAGGCAACATTTAAGAGAGCTGAGTAACTAGATGATTTGTTCTGAATGCGGCCCACAAAACTGCACATGAAACTTATTCACTAATGTGATAGTATTAAGAGGTGGGATCTTTAGAAGGTAATTAAGTCATGATGGCCATGACTTTGTTGATAAGATTAGAATTCTTATTAAAAGGCTTGAGGGAATGGGTTTGCTCTCTTCTACTCTTCGCCATGTGAGGACACAGCATTCACCCCCTTTTGCCTTTCCACTTTCTGCCAGTGAAGACACAGCACTTACGATACCATCTCAGAAACAGAGATGGGTCCTGACCAGGCATTGAACCTACAGCACTGTTATCATCATCTTAAACTTCTCAGCCTCCAGAAGTGGTGAGAAGTAAATTTCTGTTGTTTATAAATTACTCAGTTTCATGTGTTTTGCTATGGCAGTACTAATAGACTAAGACAATGGAGCAATTCATTCTAAATAAGAAAGAGATGTAAAATACAATGATGGAATTACAGTGAGACACTGGGAAAACCTTTTTCTTCTATTTTTAAGAACATCCTTAAAATTATTATGATCCAGTAAATTATCACAATGACTTTTTGTGAAGAATTAAACAAAAAAAATGCAGTATATTTTCAACATGATTCATTCTCCAATTAAAAATAATTTTTATCTGGAAAGAGTGGCCACTGGAATGAAAATAAATTTTTGAAAAGAAAGCACCACAAAGCATTCTAGTGTCATGTATAACTAATTAGAACAAATTAAAAAGAAATTTTTTAAAGTACTTTCACAGAAAAAAAAAAAGAAAGAAAGCACCATAACTTTATGAATGCCAGAAAGCATATGTGCTTCTAAAGACACTGTCCACTCAATGTAAAATACATAAGGGAACTGCTCATTTTTCTTCCCTGCCTTCCTCCAAGTCAAATTATGAACTTTATATCCCAAGAACTTCCAATGACAATTTTTACCTGTCACTGTCCTTTGTGAAGTCTGTTAACAAAGGTGATATTTTAGTATCACTGCTTTTGAAAAAGAAATGTTAACTGAGGACCTCACTTTGATTAAACATGTAGACTTCCAAACATCATAGAAAACCCAGAAATTAACCTCCTATATATGACCAAATGACTTCAACAGGACAGTCAACACTACTCAAAAGGAAAAAGACAGCCTCTTTAACAAATGTTGTGAAAACTTAAGCATTCTTTCATGAAAAAGAATGAAGTTGGACTCTTATCTTACATCATGTGCAAAAATAAACTCAAAATGGATTGAAAACTTAACTAACCACATGACTCCCAAACTAAAACTCTTTGACTAATACAGAAGAAAAGTTTCAGAACATTGGACTTAGAGATGGTTTCTCAGGAAAAAAAAAAAAAATGGAACTGCATCAAACTTAAAAATGTTTTTGTATCAAAGCACACAACACAGTGAAGAGACAATCTACAAAATGAGATTTCTGCAAATCGTTATTTGATAAGGGATTAATATCCAGAATATATTTTAAAAGTTCTACAACATAACAACAAAAATCCAAGTAACCCTATTTAAAAATAAACAAAAGAATTACACAAACATTTCTTCCAAAGTGAAATATAATCAGAGAAATGCAAGTTAAAACCACAAAGATATAACCTCAAACCAAGTAAAATAGCCACCACTAGTGGGTAAAAATCAGAAGTGCTGATAAGGATGCCAGAACACTTGTGGGCTGTAGGTGGGATTGAAAACAGCACAACTACTATAGAAAAAACTTGACCTAGAACTACCATATGACCCAGCCATCAATTAGGTATATCTCCTAAAGAAACCAAAGCAGAGTCTCACAGTAAAATACTAACACACCCCTGTTCATAACAGCACTAGACATGGAGGGAGCAGCTCAATCCATCGATGGATGAATAAACAAAATGTAGTACAGACACGCAATGGAATGTATTCAGCCTTTAAAAGAAAGGAAATCCTGTCACATGCCACAACATGAATGAACCTTGAGGATATTATGCAATGTAAAACAAGTCAGTCACCCAAAAACAAATGATACTGTGTGATTCCAGTTACATGAGGTAACTAAAGTAGTCAAATTCATAGAAACAGAAAGTAGAATGATGACTGTCAGAGGGATGTAGGGAGACAGGAAAGTGAGGCTGTTTAATGGGTATAATTTCAAATTTGCCAGATAACAAAGTTTTAGAGATCTGTTTCACAATATCATAAATATGTTACACTACTGAGCTATAACAATGGTTAAGATGGTAAATTTTGTTATGGGGTTTTTAACCATAGTAATAAAAGAGACAGCCTGCTAAAGCTAGAATTTTCTGATAATTAGCTACTCCTAAATACTTTAATGGAAAACTTCAAATTTATACAAAAATAAATAGGATAATGACTCTTTATATACCCCTCGATCAGCCTTAACAACTGTCAGGTCATGATAAATTTTCTTTCTCCCACACCCTATTTTAAAGCAACTTGAATACACTCCATATCACATCACCCATAGATACTTTAGACCATGCATTCTTAAAGTATTTTTGTTTTGATTTCCATTGAGTTTCACAGCTTTGGTTCCAAAGCAACACATGAGAATTTTGAATCTAAAGCCATTATTTTCATCTTTCAGTTGGCCCTGCTGATTACAATGGAACACTCACTCCCCTAAATTTATGTGAAGTCTCAAATTTATTTACACAGATAACCTCCAGGATAAAGGGGACTGTAAACTAAGATACAGAAACAGATTTTGACCAGCTACAGGAAGTAAAGGGTGTTTAATACACAGTAAATAATTTTAAGAAAAACTGCATTAGATCAAAGGACATCATGAAGAAAGCATCACTACAACAAAAAAATTTCCCATATCCCAAGAGATGATTTTTGATGTTTACTGATCCTGAGATGATGGATTATATATAAGAACTAGTTATTCAAGAAATAACTTTTCTTAACTTCTCAATTGTCTGTATTAAGGCAGATGTAGAAAAAACCTGGGCTAAATATAACCATAGCTCTTCAATTATTCACTGATTCATCTGAAGACGCAGTAGGGCATGACAGTGAAGAACATACTCCCCAACAGGGGACACATCTTTGCCAGCACTTGTCATCTCTTGTTTTATTAATAACAATATATTATATTCTTGAAAAATGCTAAGAAAATAGATTTTAAAGTGTTCTTACCACAAAAAAATGGTATGTGAGGTAATACATAAGTTAATTGCCTCAATTTAGTTAATCCCTAATGTATTATTTTTACCCCCCACCCGCCCCCACCCCTCCCTTCCCTCTATGATATCTATCCTTCCTCCATTCTTGCCACCCTTCCCCCCCGCATTATGCATCATCATTCATTTATCAGAGAGACCATTCGGCTTTTAGATTTTTGGGATTGGCTGATCTCACTTAGCATAACAGTCTCCAACATCATCCATTTACCTACAAATTTTATTCTTCTTTATGGCTGAGTAATATTCCATTGTGTTTATATACCACAGTTTCTTTATCCATTCATCTACTGAAGGGCATCTAGGTTGATTCCATAATCTAGCTATTGTGAATTGAGCAGCTATGAACATTGATGTGGCTGCATCACTGTAGCAATCTGATTTTAAGTCCTTTGGGTATAGGCCAAGGAGTGGGATAGCAGGGTCAAATGGTGGATCCATTCCAAGTTTTCTAAGGAATCTCCACTCTGGAAAGCAGTGTGG
>JAJEJO010004234.1:30351-159705 GCA_020662805.1 Glaucomys volans
GTTGCCTGTGTTCTTAATAAAAGACATTCTAATTGGGGTGAGATGAAATCTTAAGGTGGTTTTGATTTGCATTTCTCTTATAACGAGTGATGTTGAACATTTTTTCATAAATCTGTTGATTGCTTGTAGATCTTCCTCTGGAAAGTGTCTGTTCATTTCCTTGGCCCATTTATTGACTGGGTTATTGGTGTTCTTGGTGTAAAGATTTTTGAGTACTTGGTAGATTCTGGAGATTAGTGCTGTCTGAAGTATACAGAATGTGTGACAGATACCATTGCCCTGTGTACATGCATGAACGCACAGATGGTGTGACTCTACTTTGTGTACAACCAGAGAAACAATAGCTGTACTCCATTTGTGTTCAATGAATCAATAAGTAAATTTAAAAAATATATAAAAAAAATCCCTAATGTATATATATTTCTAAACATAATGGATGCTTTATATATTTGTATATACACATACTATATAATGTTGTCAATAAAATAATTTATTAAAAACAGAGACTTTAAAAAAAGAAAAAGAGGAATGCATTCTCCAAAGCCAAAGTGGGTAGATTTGATTCCTTGCTCTGTTACTATCTATGGGACACTCGGCAAATCACTTCATCTCTCCTCAGTTTTCTCATTACAAATGGGGGTAATAACAGTACTTCTCTCATAAAGTGGTTATAGTGGATAAAATGAGTAGACACACAAAAAGCAAATAGATCAATGACGAGCACACTGGTAAGGTACATGGTATGTTATAGCACACACTCAGTATTAGTCAGTGTGACTGTAGTTTGTCCATGCATTCCACAACTACCTAGCACCTTTTAACTAATTAATGCTGGGAAAGCAAAAGGAACATATGTTAAAAAAAAAAAGTACTATACAATGAAATGCAGGGACCAAGAGAGTAATAGAAGGCTATAAAAGGTAAGGTACAAAAAGAGTATAGAGAAAGGCAATTTCTACGACTGCTTGGGGATGACCAAAAAGATCTCACAGAGAATGTGATACTTCAACTAACTACTGAAGAATGAAGAAAAATTAAGACAGGGGTAAGGATGCTTATTTTTTACAAAAACAATAAGTGCAGAAGCATCTAAAGGAACCTGATCTGATGGCACCAGAAGCCTGAGCACGAAGGTCTTCTATGAGGAGACTCTAAGAGGCTCACATGCGCACAGGAAAGCAACTATGCAGCTGCAGCTTTCACCCAGCGCACTTCACACATTCCAGGCCACCTGAGCAAGAAAAAATTATAAGCACCAAAAGAAAATCCTCGTGGGTGCCATATATTAGAAAACTTTCATTCCTTTCATTTCATTGGAAGCACTTCTACTGAATACAGATGGTGACAACTGTTTCTAAATTCAGAAATTATTCAGGAGAAAATTACAAATGATAAAAATGTAGTCTTACAGATGTCATGAACAGTATACTTTTCTGTTTAGCCATCCTGTAAACATAAATAATTATCCTAATCTATGTTATAACTTTAAAAATAGAAGACGACAAGTTTGATACTTACACAGATAGCTGATTTTTTTCTTCCTCTGGATACTTGTTAAAGTTTTATAAATTTCTCAACCTAAAAATGGTCCACATTAACAGTATAGTGGGAAAACCACAGATAGCAACAACAAAAAGATAGTTCATGTACTTCTTTAAAAAAGGTAAAACAATATCTTCAAATAAATTTATTAAATAGATATGAGGATCTATTGTAAGTCAAGTACTGTGCTAATAAGCATAAGCAATGAACAGGGGAACAAAACAGACATTATCCTTACCCTCACATTGGTGAGAAAGAATGATAAATAAGCAAACATGTAAATAAGTGAGAAAATTACAACAATTACCATAATCTAAAATGGAGAGGCAAAATGGTGACCAGATATGGAATAAGAAAGAGAAGGACAGGCACCAGAACAGCAATTATGACAATTTTATATAGGGTAACCATCGAAGACTTTTTTGTTCTGAGATCTGAATATAAAAATAAGCAGAACGAGTTAAGAGGAGATTCAGAGAAACAAATGCTTCAGTTACTGGGATGACAAGAAAATTAGAAGAGGACAAGATTTGCGTACCATAAGGAAAACAAAGAAGCATAAGGAGCAAGAGTGGATGCCTGTAGAATCACGAAGATATGATCCAAATACAGCAATGAGAAGTCAGTGGAAGGCTGCAACCAACAGCACAATATGAGTTTTACATTTAAAAAAATTACTCTGGTTGCTAGAGGAGAAAGAAGGTTGGAGAGAAAAATAGAAGCAGAGAAACCACTTTAGGAGACTTTTTAAACAACCCAAATGGTTTCAAAATTTACAAAGTCCTTTGGGGCATCATAACAACCTTGAAGAACAGGTAAGCTTTATTCCTATTCCAACTATACACACACACATCAAAAAAAAAAAAAAAAAAGAACCAAAAAACAAAAACAAAACACCAACCAGGAACAGAGTGACTTGACCAAAATTCCAAAGCTGGTTATCAGTAGCACACGATTACTAGAACTATGATGCCCAATTCAAAATCTAAGTCTTCCCAAGAAGAAAGAGCATCAGCTTTGGTGATAATCATCTAACAGTTTATTCAGAATTCTAATTAAAATAATAAAGACCAAGAAACTTTAAATAGTCCCTATCATTTTTTCAAAAGTGTGATATATTACGCCATTGGTTATTGTTAGTACTCTTAAAGTATTAGTCACAATAAACCAGAAAACTGAGCCCACAGCATTATAGAAGAATACTAGATATGCTTTGCCTGAGCACTTAATAATTTAATCCTTTAAAAGGACTTGCAGCTCTATCTACCAGTTGTGTAACTGTATGTTAAAATGATCCATCATGATTAGCCCAAACATGACAAGTAAAATTTCCATAATTATATATTAAATTTGATTTACATGTCTAAAAATACGTACATATGCTGACTTCTAAAACACACTAATGCGAATAAACCAATCATTAACAACTTCCCTTTTTAAGTTCTATTTGTTTAGAAGCATTCAGGAGTCCTTACTCAAGGATCTCCATAGTATCTACATAAATAATTACTGAAAATAATGGCCGGAACAGTGGTCAAAAGTATAGTATCAAATATAATTGATTTTTTATAAACTAGATATATTAAATGTATTATAAAGCAGAATCACTGATTAGAAAAAATGATGTAAATTTTTTAAAAAATTTTTAAATTCTGAAATACTTTGTAATATAGTACCTATATTTTTGCATATTGGCCTGAAACTTTACAATGCTCCATTTTCCAAATATTGCTTTTTCAACATGCTATAAGAACATGTTCTGTATGAACATGACTCTTTTTCATTCAAACCAGAATGTTACTTCATATTTTAAAAAAAGGGCAAGTTCTATATGATGCTAATTAATTATGTTATTAACGTCTACTCTCCGATAATGAAAAGTGTTAAAAGTATAAACTATTTTTGCTCCTTAGTCCATACATAATAGCAGGAACAGAATATTCTCAGTGAAAGATTGTAAAAAAAAGTCACTGTGTAATTTAAAAGAAGTAAAAGCAAAACACAAACACAGCACTTGTACAGATTTTCACAGTAATTTTTAGGTTATCAAGGAAACATCTAGAGTGTTGATCTGGTTATACTCAATTCAAACAAACTACTTGTCACATTAACTACCTCCAGGAAGTTACTCCAAACACAAAATAAACTGTTTATGCCCCTACTCAGATAGATAACATGACAGATTGTTATTAGTTGAAGACAGATGAAATACATTAATTTGATCGTGAGCATGTGTTTAATTTTACCCTGCCATGTACACTCTCTAATGCTGTCTTTCTATGGTGACATAGTAAATCATGCCGTATTAGAAGAATTGCTTAATGCAAGAAAATAAAAAATTACCAGAACTTGACTTTGACTTTGCAGATTCTTAAACCAACCTTCTTATAAAAATAACTGCCTAAAAATCAATGTGTTCTACAAACATATAAAGAAAAAAGGTAACATCAAAGAAACGACCTTAAATTCTAGGATAAATTTAATGCAGTTTAATATTTTTCCTCTTACTAGTTTTTATACTTCTTTATAAAATGTCTCTTGCTTCCTCTTCCCATTTTCTAGTGGGTTTCATGTATTTACCTTATCAATTTGTGTAAGCACATTCTATAAAGGACACTTGTCACATTTGTTCTAAACATTCCTCTTAGTTTAGAACTTTCAAATATTTCATAATGCTTTTGAAAAAAATATTAATATTTTATGAAGTCAAATACTCTGAGGTAAACTTGTTGATCTTTCAGTTATACTTATTTGGTTCTTCTGTTACATGCAGCCACAAACAAAACCAAATGAACAACATAAAAAAGAGCACAAAACAACAGCCACTCACAAAGTATTTGTTGAAGAAAATATTTCTAGATTCTTAAAATTAACACAAAATATCAACTGCACTTAAAATAATATTTATTCCTTCATTTTACAGGAATACTACATAGGACTAAAATTAGGTAGAGTTTCACACCACAATGGGGCTGGGGTAGAGCGCTTGCCTAGCATATGTGAGGCACTGGGTTCATCCTTAGTACCCTTAAAATATACAAATACATTAAAAGCATTCTGTCCATCTACAACTACAAAAAAATTAGAAATAAATAAATAAATAAAAATAAATCTCATAGACGTGTTAAGACAAGATACAAATGAATACCTTAATGATTTCATTTACATAAAATTCTAAAATGGCAAAACTAAAATCTGGTGAAGCATAGAGAGAGTGAAAGCAAAGAAGAAGCAAATATCAGGACAAAGGACAAAGTTATTGTTTGGTTTACATGTTAGGTCCCCCCAAAAGCTCATGTGAGACAATGAAGAACATTCAGAAGGGAAATAATCCTGGATGGTAATTAACTGAGTGGTAACTGAAGACTGGTAAGTTAGGACTGGAGGAGGTAAGCATTGAGCGTGTGCCTTTGGGGTGTATCTAGCAAGTGTGGTCTCTCTCTGCTTCCGGATCATCACGTGAGCTGCTTTCCTACACCATACTCTTCCACCAAGATGTTCTGCCTCACCTCCAGCCCAGAGCAACAGAGTCAGCCACCTATGGACTGAGACCTCTGAAACCATTAGCCCCCAAACAAACTTTTCCTTCAATTGTTCTTGTTAGGTGCTTGGTCACAGAAACAAAAAAGCTAACTAAAACACTACATGTAAGGACAGAAAAGGGACCCAAGAAGAAGAGCACCTGACATGTCTCTGGGGAGTTGGCTAAACCTCTCCCAGGAACAGTTCTTTAAACTACACACACACACTTTATATACTCCTCTAGGAGTATATCTCCTTTTAGCAAAATTCCTATTGAAATTGAAATATGTGTGACATTCTTCTCTTACTAAACTTTCCTATGATCAGTATTCCAAAAATATTCATAGTTTTCATCATTTTCCCAATGACTTCTTTAATCCTTTAATCATAAAATCATACCCTCTGACTCACCTATGTAAATCATGAACCTTGTCGGGTTTTCTCTTTACTTATCACCTGATTCTGATAGATCCTCACTTATTTTTTCCTTCTAGCAATTATTCAATGTTTTTATAAATTCTCCATACTGTTGCAAGATTTGCCTAATCAATTTGCATTGTTCTTTATTTGCACAACCACATACATATCCACAAAACAACTTAGAAATATTCTGAGGAGACAACAATGAATATGCTTAACTCAACAGTCACCAAAACACCACCAACAGCAACCAGCGTCAAGAGGACAGAGAGGAGAGTATGTAAGAATTCATATTATTTCCTCAACTTATTTAGTACCATTCACTGGATTACCCAAATTTCTTCTGGTAATAAATTAATGCCTTACTACTTCTCCTACTACCTCAGTTCAAATTAGATAATGGGTATAAATAAAGGCATAGCACCAATGAATAAAATATTTCTATATTTGTGGCTGACTACAATTTTTGCTTTTTGTAACATCTGTGCATAAATTATATAGGAAGATTGGCATATGCTCACAAATGAAAAGGGTAAAGGAAAATTTACCCTAAAATGGCAAATGGAAAATTAATAAACATTCTTTAATACAATTTTGGGCATTTAATTTAATTTTGGGCATTTCCCATAGAAATTCTTATTAGACAATTTCATAATGACACAGTACTAGATAGGCTTATTAGAAAAGCTCTATATGATAAGTAAATAAAAGGCCCATGTTCACTCACACCATTCATTTGCAGACTTGTGGGGGAAAAAATATATTTGCCATGCCCAGACAGTAGCAGTATCTTGCAAGGAACAGAAGAACTGCCTTGATTAGGCAAATATACTGTGGTTTTTTAAAATTCTTCTTTATATTTTCTCCTACTTTCCAAGTACACAAATGGGGTACAACTTTTGATTCTCTGGTTGTACACAAGGTAGTCCCAAAGTTTGTGTAATCATACATGTAACATAGGGTAATGATGTTTGTCTCATTCTATTATCTTTCCTTCCCCCTGCACTTTCCCCACCCCTCATTTTCCTCTATACAACCCATCCTTCCTCCATTCTTGCCTCCCCCTCATCCCCCGTTATGTATCATCATCCACTTATCAGAGAAATCATTCAGCCTTTGGTTTTTTGGAATTGGCTTATTTCCCTTAGCATGATATTCTCCAACTCCATCCATTTACATGCAAGTGCCATAATTTTATTCTTCTTTATGACAGAATAATATTATGTTGTATATACATACCACAGTTTCTTTATCCATTCATCTATTGAAGGGCATCTAGGTTGGTTCCACTATCTAGCTATTGTGAATTGAGTTGCTATAAACACTGATGTGTCTGCATCACTGTAGTTTGCTGATTTTAAGTCCTTTGGGTATAGGCCAAGGAGTGGGATAGCTGGGTCAAATGGTGGTTCCATTCCAAGTTTTCTAAGAAATCTCCATACTGCTTTCCAGAGTGGCTGCACCAATTTGCAACCCCACCAACAATGTATGAGTGTACCTTTTCCCCTGCAGCATCCTCGCCAACAGCTATTCTAGTTTGTATTCTTGATAACAGACATAATCGGGATGAAAACTTAGGGTAGTTTTGATGTACACTTCTCTTATTACTAGAGATGTTGAACATTTTTTCATATATTTGTTGATTGATTGTAGATCTTCTTCTGTGAAGTATCTGCTCATTTCCTTAGCCTAGTTACTGACTGGGTTATTTGTAAACTCCTTGTAAAGTTTTTTGAGTTCTTTATAAATTCTGATGATTAGTGCTCTATCTGAAGTGTGTGTGGCAAAGATTTTCTCCCACTCTGTAGGCTCTTGCTTCACATTGTTGATTGTTTCCTTTGCTGAGAAAAAGCTTTTTAGTTTGAATCCCTCCCATTTATTGATTCCTGTTTTTACTTCTTGTGCTTTGGGAGTCATGTTAAGGAAGCCTGGTCCTAAGCCAACATGATGAAGATTTGGACCTACTTTTCCTCCTATTAGGTGTAGGGTCTCTGGTCTAATTCCTAGGTCCTTGATCCATCATTCTTTTACTTCTTCCTGATTGACTTTCTTTCACTTCTCCTCAAGGCACACTCCTGCACATCTCCTTATTACCCCAGCTCTAAATTTTTCTCTGGCCATTTCTTCCTGTCAAGTTCCCTATGCATCAAGTACATCGCTCTACAATAACAATATCATACTGTCTTCTACTACCATTGTGCCTAGTAGGCACTCATGAAGGAATAAATAGGTGAATGAACACTTTAAAACGTATGAGGGAACTAAATGTGTGCAAATGTTTACAATACATTAGCGAAATTCTAATATGTAATTATGTGTTTAAAATAATCAAAATGTTTTAATCAAACTAATGTTAGAAACATTTTAAAATTCTAATAAAACTGAAATCCTTTTTGTCAATTATAAAATGTCTCTTAGATTATAATATTAAACTGTAAAATACCAAGCTTTTAGAAGATGATGTTGGCCCAAAATGTCAAGACCAAGAAGAAGTAAATAAATAATGAGTAATGTACAAAAGTAATGTTTCCTCTAAAAAAAAAAAAAAAAAAAAAAGAATAGCTCCACTTAAAGAAGACATAAGTAAAGTTAATTCCTCTCTGAATTTCTCTTTTGAAAAAAAGAAAAATCCTTTCCCGAATGAATCTAAGTCTAAATACAAAATTAAATCAATTTTCACCAATTCGTATAAAAATATAGAATATAATCAGTAAACTTCAGTGTTTTAAAAAGGGAACCTTAAAAAAAGGTGGAATGTAATTTCAACCTTCAAAAATACTCTTCATTGCAAAGAATTCAGTTCATAGTCCCAATATATTAGCATATCAAATTATAACTTTATGGATATAAATGGCAGTGGTGAAGAAAAGCTGGAATAAGAAAGGAAACAAAATTATACCAACCAACTTTGGTGTTCAATTTTAAAACCAAAAAGCATTTCTTTTCAGAAATTAAAATGGACAAGTTCAGTTGATAAGTTTTAACAATACCCACCTATTTTTTGCTTATTTTCAGACAACTGCCACTTTACATTCTTGGTTAATCCGAAATTACAGAAAATAGTAACATAGGACTTGAGACTCACACCAGAGGAAATTTTCTTTTCTTTTTTTTTTTTTTTTTTTTTGGCACTGGGGACTGAACCCAGGGCACTTTACCACTGGGCTACATCCCCAGTCCTCTTTATTTTGTACTTTGGGACAGGGTCTCTCTAAGTTCCTGAGGCTGGCCTACAACTTGTGATCCTCCTAAATGGGTCAGTCAAGTTGCTGAGGATTTTTAAAATTCACACAGTCAAGTATTCATTTTCAAAAGATTCAGTCTTTTTGTAGAATATCTGTCTCCTTATGAGATTTTAAATATGGAGCTGAAGAGTAAATTGTGCTGAAAGACTGAAAATTTTTTGATCTCTTGAAGGAGACAAATATATACAGCCAAAATCCTAGTCCAATATCTGACTTAAAATCAGTAGTCTTCTTTGTACTGGAGTGTGTTATTGAATCATATATACATTTTAACTTTGAAGTTTATTCAAATATAGAATACATTGCTTCTTGTTTAAAACAAAACCCCAGAAGTATATCTCATGGATACCATATAGTATATAAAGCTGAAATAACAAACATACAAGTTTGGACCTAAAAGAAGCAAAAGAGAACTTACATGGAATATATGGCAAGGTAAATACACTACTGAAACACAGTTCTGGGGATGGGTGGCTTTCTTGTAATAAGAATCACTCGATTCTACTGATACATGTAATTGACCTCTTTTACTGACTAATGCAAGAAAAACTTTTAATCAGAAAAGCCATTAAGTTTCCTTCCATTAAAAGTCAGAAATACAATTAGCATTTATGAATAAAATCCTTAATTTTCATAATGAATACTGTATTCGTGGGGGTACTGAACTCTGATTCCCATTTTTTTTCAAAATATTCATTATTTGAAGAACAGAGGAAGACTATGCTAAGGGAATTTAGAAAAATTAAGCAATATAGCTTTCCAAGTTATAGCACTAACAAGAATATTCCATTCCTCAGTAGTGAATTCTCACATTTTCTCAGTTTATGTCGATCTATTAGTCATTGAAGCTGGACCCTTGATTCATTTTTCCCCTTTACAACACTTCATAACAGTCATTTTGATCAGAAATAATCACAAACAGAAAAATAAGCATAGAGGAAATCCAATCTACAGACATTTTAGTTAACTCTTCAAAACAAAAATTAAAAAAAAATTTTAGCATAGCAAGAAAAAATACAAGGGCTAAAAACATTACATGAAAAAAATTACACATGGAAAAAGACTGAAAGAAAAAGTCATGTATTATTAACAAGTGGTTAGTCCTGTGAGGTAAAATTATAAATAAATTGATTCTTCATTGATTTCTACATTTTCCATATTTTATAAATATGTACTAATCATTCTCTAGTTTAAAATCCTAAAATATGTGGCATATATACATACACATGCACACACACAAGTATATTATCGGAGTAATTAAAGAATAATTCCCATTGCATTTATGCCTTAGAATGTACTATATAAGTAATACATTTTAAATAATTTACTATGCTATTGCTTAAATGAGATAAAAGTATATGAAAATAAAAGTGTTTTATAAACAAGCATATTCTGTACTCAAACAAGTTATAAAGTTACTCCACTAATATTTAATAGTATTTTTAACTAAAAATAGTATTTTGGACCTCCTGATTTGGAATTAATTTTTCCAACAATTTTTCATTATACTGTCTTGTTAGTAGGCTATACTAACAGTCTCAGAAGAAAATAAAACATCTCATTGGGGAACAAAAGAGGCATAATGGCTATTCTGCCTACTTCCAACAAACCAAAGTGTACAGTAAAAATTCATTACATCTGATAGGAATTAACTAATCATGCTGAAAACAAAAGATACTGAAATCGGTTCCAATGATAAATCACCTGCCACTGAAACAGGTGGTTCAAACTTAAAAGCTGCCAAAAAGAAAAGTTTTAAATATTACTTTATAGTTATAACATCATAATGCTGTTTATCAAACACTTCTGTCTATACCTTTTCTGCAGTACTGATTTAAAATGACACTTCTGTCTCAACTTAAGCCATTTAAATGTAAAAAACCTTTTTGGTTCCCATTGTATTCTTTAGCTCACTGTTTTGTACACATATCTTTATGGTGAAAAGTCTTCAATTATCTTTAGAAGATTTTTAAGTCTGTTTAAGTGTTTTTAAAACTAATACACAAGCACAATAAAGTTTTTAATCCAAACTATTAAGTTTCAAAATACATACTACTGATAAGCCAAATAAAATACTAACAATGAGAATACACAGCACTGAAAAAGGAAAATGTGCCAAGAATAGAAGAGAATTATAGAAAAATTTCTGAAAGATAAAATGAGCCAGTAGAAATAACTTTCTTAATATGAAATCTAATTTTAAAAAGACTATTATTAGTAATAACCCTAGAAATAGAGTTCAATTAAATAAGAAGAACCACTGTGAGTGAGAAAGAGAAATTTATTACAGGAGTTAGATGTTCCGTATTTGCAAGAGCTGGTGGGGCAGGAGGAATAAGCTATTGTCTTCCCATCTGTTCTTGAGCCAGAAATCACTACAGGCCAGCAGAAGGACACTCAGGAAGGAACAGGGTAAGGGAAAAGAGCAGACACACTGAAACTTGCATGGGTAAGTTGAAATGGCCAAAGATCCAAGAAGAAACTAGAACCTGAGAGAACAGGAACTAGCAATGCCAAACTAGAACTCACACCTCTCTCTCACCAACTCCAAGCCTGATGTCAAAGATCAGTGATCTATAGGAGAAGTTTGAACCATCCAGAAAGAAGCCACAAATACAGGGCAAGTATTCAGAGAAGTGAAGGGGAAGACAAGGCAAGAGCTGGAGGAGCTGCTGCCTCACGTGCTTTCTCATACCTTGTGAGAGCTGTGACAGTGCCAGGTATTTAGCACTGACCATCAGAGAACCAGAAGAAGTGCCAGACACTTCACTTCCTCCTTACAAATCATTTGCAAAGTGTTTCTTGTGGCCAGTGCTAAGGAGAACAACACAGAGGAAGAAATTTGGGGAAATGCATTTTTATTGTAGCCAAGTTAACCGAGTAGATTCACCACAGAAGGAAAGAGGTCAGTGCTTCAACACAACCTCAAGCTGTTCAAAAAGTGTAAAGAGAGAAAGGAAGGACAGCAGTCACAGCAGCAAAATCCGCTAACTGTCCAGGGTAATTCCTTCTTTACTTCTACAAAGGATAGCCAACCTACTGTCCACCTTGTGAACCACATTAGAGGCCTGACTGCCAAACACAGTATACACTGTAGTCAGTGACGTTTGCATTCAAGGAAGAACATCTATGGTAACAACTCAGTTCACGTTCAAGGTTAAGAACTGCTAAGAAAACTCAACAATGACTTTCTAACAAATTTTAAAACCCAAATCAGCTACCAATGCCATTAAACTCTATCTTCATATTTAAATAAGAATAAGTTAAAGAATCAAAACTATGAATGTGAGGTCATAGAGCTGTCGATTTTTAAACAATGGTCAATAAAGAAAATGAAGGATAATGCAAAATAAAAATCCATGCAAAAATATGTGATGGTATGGCAACCTTGGGATCAATACTACAAACATAAAGTAAACAGGCTAAGGAAAAGACTATGGGGAAAATAAGAAAGACTTCTTAAAATTTCAAAATATAATTTCCTGAACAGTTTTCAGAATAAAATAAATAAGAGGCTAAACAGTAAAATGAATTTGACAGAAATCTTATTGATCCAGAAGAAAAACTGAGACATTTTCTCAGATATGAAGAAAATGAAAATCAAAAGAGGCAGGGGCTGAGGATATAGCTCAGTTGGCAGAGTGCTTGCCGGTCAAGCACAAGGGCCTACGTCCAATCCCCAGCACCGCAAAAAGAAAAGAAAAAAAGGGGGGGGGGGCAGAAGAATAACTTAAAAACTGTGGAGAATATGTGAGGCAGCTCAAATTTCTGTAAATCATTTTAAATCATTTTTTTTCTGAGCTGATAATAAAGACATAAAAACTGATAGAACCATCCAAGTGCCACAAAGTATTAATTTAAAAAAATCTAAACAACATGGTAAATTTCCAATACTCCAAAGTAAAGAAAATTCTATAAACACATGAGATGGAAAAATATAGAAGGAAGGTTAATCAAGACTAGCTTCATATTTTTCACTTTCAACATTAAATATCAAAATACAACAGAACAATGATTACAAAGTTATAGGAGAGAGGATTTGGGACTTAAAACAAGTGAAACTATTATTGTTCAAATGTTGGCAAAAGACAAAAGTTCAAACAACGGACACAAGGCACACCACCTAATACAACTGTTGTGAATAAATTATTAATTGATGAATTAAGGCACACACATAACAGATGGCCCATTGAAAAATTCAATGTATGCAAGAAAAGTTGATGAACAATGAAGTTGTGAAACCCCGTGATATGTGACTATAAAGCATACTATACAGCCAAAGTAAAATTGATAACAAACTGATAAAATATTTAAGATTAAAAGAAAATCTAAAGATGAAATGGAAGGGGAAAACAAAAGTACAAAAATACTTTTTGGGTACAAAGCAATATATATTCATTGTTTATGCTCCTAGAGAATTCTCTATTAAATGTTAAATGATTTAATAATGATACTGAATGATACTGATACTGAAATAATGATTTAGTATCATTTTAGTATCATTTAGCTTTTATTATCATTTAGCTATTTAGTATCATATTATCATTTAGCTATTTAGTATCATTTAGCTTTTAAGGGTAAAAATACATTTTACATTTTTATATGGTTAAAATATATTTTAAACATGAAGTCAGATTCATTATAATTGGAAAATAAGAAATATAATTTTAAAATTTCCAAATCTCTAGGAGAAAGAGTAGTTTTCAAAGTATTAACTGATCTACAAAAGACAAGAAAGGGTCTTTGGAACATTCTCTTCCACCTGGTTTCCTTAGAATATCATTCAATTGATATCAAACCAAACCAAAAACGTTCTTTGATATATTCTAGAAGTCCACTAAAACATAATACTTTTAAAGCATTCTCTGAGATTATAATATTAATCTATCAAGATCAGTAATCAATTGATTCTAGAATTAAGTCCCATTGCATGATACTAAAATTAAGGACTAAATTCCATTTAAAACTAAATCAACAAATGCTGTTTTCCTGAAATCTTTTGCAGTAATTTAATACAGAACTTTCTGTTTCAAAAATTCCAACACCAGCAAATTCACTTTTTAGCATCAAGAAAGAATTCAAGATGTCACATTATTCAAGATGTCTCCAGCGTCAAGAAAGAATTCAAGATGTACTTGCAACTAAGGAGGGATTCTTAGAGAAAGCCGAGTTGATCCAAATATGTTTTCTCAAGATCTTGATGATTTTGACATTATAGGAGGACTAATAGAAACTTTTAACCTCTGGAGGAGTTCTTGGCTTTTACAGGTCCTAGCACGCTTGTTTTGTTTGAATTTAACACATGTGCACAGAGTTCTACAGCAACAAAAACCTGACAGTACAGCAATCACACTTTGGAGCTGCATCAATTCTAAATAATGTACAGGTGACTATCCTCACAGGATTAGCACTTTAAGATACTACTCCCTCCTTCCATTTCCACTCAACACTTGCTTATATTACTATAGCAATAAAGTATGAAAGAAAAAGAAATTAAGCTTAGGTTAAAAGTAAGGTGGGATTTAAGATGTCACATTGAAAACTGTAAATTGTTTAATGACTGTCATATTACTATCAAGTGTATCTCTGGAGATTTAAACTTTAGATAAGGATTTAAAATGAAAAAGGCAAAAATTTGCCTAATTGTTTAGTTTAAACAGGAGATGATCTTTCTGACAGTTTCATCTCCTTACAAAATTCCTGGGAGGCTTTCACAAAGATTCAACGCAAAAGACTTACTGGAGAAGGTGGGGCAGGGCAGATTTCATCTCTTCTGAGTCTCAGGTCACCACTTAATCTCATCCAATCAGAGGACTCATGCACTAAAGAGGATGCATTCTTGGAAAATCATCTCTAAAGAGATTCTCGGCACCAAGAGAACTATGAGAAAAATGATTTGATCCTTGCATAAAAAATCCCAGTGACAAGGCCTCCTGTCCTTTGCTTCACATTTCCACGGTATTCATCTTTAACTTGATCCCCACTTAATATAGCCCATCTTCCTCTGCCACTGTTCATTTTGAATCCTGTAATTCTAACCTTCCTTATAATTTTATGGCTATACTTTGAAACCTATCAAGTCCTAAAGGGTAGGGATACTGGTCTCTTTTTGAATTCTTCGCTTTTAGCATGATTCCAGACATAACAGGCTCTCAACAGATATTTGCTGAATAAACTTGCTATGTGGTACTATACTAATGAAATTACACTCATGTCAGCCAACAGAGTTAATCACAACATTTAATTTTAGTCTTGGTTACCTTTCCTCACAAAATGACTAATGAGACTATTTTCAACCTATGGCAAGTTTAACTTGATTCAAAGGCTGCAACATGTACTTTAGAGCTTTGGGTGTTTGAAGTCAGTCCCTAAAAGAAAATGTTGCTTTGCATAGGTTTTTAATCATCATTAAGATCCTCTTTTTCCTCCTTGCTGTGTATAAAATTGAGATGTGTATAGTACTAGAAAATAACTCAGCCTCATAATCCAAATATTCAGAAATCCCTATATACCTGGTATTTTTAAATAAACTGATTATTGAGTTTTTCTAATTTTTTTCTAAGTTTGGAAATTCTCTTCATGAAAGGAGGTAACAAGACATTAAATGTAATCTTTGTTCTTTGTACATGTGTATGTGCGTGCATGTCTATAAGTGTGCAAAACTCAGGTCCTCATACATGCTAGGCATGCATTTTATCATTCACCTATACCCCTAGATTTCATTTTATTTCATATGTAAATTTGAAGATATAAAACACTTTGAAGATATACAATATTTGAAGATTTAAAAACCTTTTTCAAATACTAGTGCTTTCAGCTATAACAGAACAACTAGGACAAGATTTTTTTCTCCTGCTATAAACAAGTAGAAAATTGGACAAGGGGAATGAAGGGAAGGGAAGGGGAATAGGAGCAGGAAAGACAGTAGAATGAATCAGACATAATTTTCTTATGTATATATATGAATACATGACCAGTGAAATTTCACATCACGTAGAACTGCAAAAATGGATCCTAAATGGAAAAAGTTACATTCCATTTATTTATAATATGTCAAAATACACTCTGTCATGTATATCTAAAAAGAACAAATGAAAAAAGAAAAAAAACTGGACAAAATATATAAAGCAACTATTTTCAGACAACAGACATCAGGCAGGACAAGCACATGATCCTTGAGAAATAAACAGACAAGGCAAGCTAAAATTTATAATCACTCTATCTTTCTACCTAGAGGTATTCGTAGGCCATAATGAAGACAAGGAGAATGCGGTGAGCTTGTTAAGTAAACGAAACAGATGGTAATTTAAGTGAGCAGAAGCACTTGGGATTTCGTGGAGCAGAGTTCAGAAAGTGGAGCTCTACAAAGAGAAAAAAGCCCTGACATATTTCTAGGAGTTTTCTGTACTCTGTTCTTCACTAAGCTACATGTTTGTGGAAATACCCTAAGAGACTGGGCAAGAAGAAAAATGAGGCTATAACCAGAAAAATTCCCAGCATGCAAAAAGACTTGGGAAATATTCAACTGGGAAAGAGGAAGGAGCTCATTGAAATCTCAAGGCATTCAGTAGGGAAAAGATAAAAGTAACAACTAAACTACCTCTTTATATAGGCACTCTTAACAAAGCATAAAAACAAGCCTTGGAATATCAAACCACAAATAATTTTAGTGCCTGTCAAAGTTCAAAAGATAAACAAAAGCTAACATTCAAGAAAACAAAATGTCTGAAGTCCAATAAAGAAGTATCACACATGTGAAGAATAAAGTATCAGTGAATCAGATGAAAATCAGTCAGGAAAACAGATCCAGAAGTGGCAAAAGTTACGGAATTAACCAACATTTATTATTTTTTTTAATGAAAAATTCGCTAGATGGGCTCAAGAGCAGACTCAAGCAGAGAGAAGAAATAATCAATGAATCTGAAGACAGATCAAATGAAATTACTCTGCCTGAGAAGTAGGAAGAAAAACAAATGAAGAAAACTGAACAAAATATCAGAGAACTGTGGGGCACCACCACGTATTTCTCCTCAGGAAGAAAAAAGGAGAAAGACTGTCTAAAGAATAATAAACAAAAACTTTGCAAATTTTATGAAAAACATTAATGTACATATCCAAGAAGCTCAACAAATTCCAAGTAGAATAAACTCAAAGAGATCTATACTAGACACCATACAACCAAACTGAAATAAAGGGGAGAAAAACAACCAACCATCTCAATAATGCTCAAAAAAAAAAAAAAAAAAAAAAAAAAACACACAACCCTGAGAGGAAGTTCATTATTGATTTCACTCTTCACTCAATGGAAACACTACTTGGTGCAATTAGGCAAGAAAATAAATTAAAAGGAAGCCATACTGGAAAAGAAGTCAAATTATCTATATGTGAAGATGTCATGATCTCATATATTGAAAAATCAAAGAATTCACAAAAAAGTGGTGAGGAATATAGAAATACTGCAACTCCTATACATTAGGAGACATGGTAAAATGGTGCAGCTACTCTGGCAAGTGCTTTTGGCAATTCTTCCTGAGGCTACAGTTGGCTATCCCTCAAAAAATCCAACAGAAAGTTAACACATGACCCAGAAATTCCATTCTTGTGTATCTTCACCAGAAAAAATGAAAATCTATGCCCACACAAAAACTTGTATACAATGTTTCAAAGCAGCATTATTCATAATAGCCAAAAATGGAAAACAAATGTCTATCAACTAATGAATTGATAAATAAAATGTGGGAAGGTAAATCCATACAACACAATGTTATTTGGCTATATGAAAAATGAAGCATAGATTCATGCTATCACACGAATGAACCTTGAAAACATTATTTTAAATGAAAGAACTCAGACACAAAAGGTAACATATTTCACAATTCCATTTACATGAAATGTCTAGAAAAAGTAAATCAATAAAGACAGAAAGTAGATTAGGGGCTAGGAGAGGGGAAAGAAAGGAGGGAAAAGTAAGTAACTGCTAATGGCAGTTTAGATCATGCACATAAAACTCCTAGGTACCCTCTTCATATTCAACTTTTCTCTAATCCAAGACATGGTAATGTCCTCAAACATAATTATACATGTATAGTCCCAAAGAACTAGCATCTCCACCCATTTCTCTCATTAAAAAGCATATCAGATTACAAGCTAACAGCACATGCACACACACTCCTTATTTTTCACAATATTTGGATATAGAGAACACCCCAGAACATAACAAATCAAGTGTGTCACAACTGCCTGCTGCACAAGAAAATTTTCTCTAAGATAATCCAACTGCAAAAAAGTTATCAACATCAAAATGTTTGATAAGACACAAATTCTATCAATACTAATTTTAAATACAGCTTCTTATCAAAAAGCTACTTTTTCTGCATACTTAATTTATACTTCTCAATTTATCTTCCAAAAATTATTTAAATGTGATGCTCCATATGCTTTACATTCATTAAATCTGAGAGAAGTCTTTAGAAAAACATGAGTTCAAAACACAGCAAAAAACCAAGCTCTGGAATTAAACCTAAAGGCTCAGTAAAAATGGGAATTGGCCTAAATGCCAAATATGCTTCTAATACATTAAATCACAATGGCTCTGTTACGATCTGAGTTGTGTTTCCCCAAAAAATTCACATGCCAACATCATATCACCTAGAACTTCAGAATGTGAATGTATTTGGATACAGATCCTCTAAAGGTAAAATGAAGTCATAGAGGCAAGATTCATAACATATGTGTTTTAAAGGTAACTCATGTAATCAGGGAAATGCAAATCAAAATTACATTAAGATTTCATCTCACTCCAGTCAGAATGGCAGTTATCAAGGATACAAAAAATAATAAATGCTAATGAGGACACTGGGGAAAAGGTACAAATTTGTGGTAGGACTACAAATTAGTACAACCACTTCGGCAAGCAGTGTGGAGATTCCTCAAACACCAGGAATGGAACCATCATAGGACCCAACTATCCCAGTCCTCAGTGTTTATCCAAAAAAAGTAAAATGGGCAAACTATAGCAATCTAGTCATTGCAGTGTTTACAGCAGTCAATTCACAATCGTCAAATTTTGGAATCAACCCAGATGCTCTTCAATAGATGAATGGATCAAGAAAATGTGCTATATAAACACAGTAGAGTTTTACTCACTCATACTGTGCATTAATCTCCTGATAGGGATTAACTGTAGGTAGGGAGGGTGTGGTTAGAGGAGGTGGGTTCCTGGGAGTGTACCTTGGGATATACATTTTGCCTGTGATAAGGGAAGCTGTGTCTTTCTGTCTGTGTCTCTCTCTCCCTCTCTCTCTCTCTCTCTCCCCTTCCTGGTGCACGTCCTGAGCCAATTTCCTCTACCACACTCTTCCACCATGATGTTCTGCCACACCTTGGACCCAAAGTAATGGAGTCAGCTGTCTATGAACTGAAGGCCTCTAATACCGTGAGCCCCAAATAACCTTTTCCTCATTAAAATTGTTCTTATCAAGGTCTTTTGCTCACAGCAGTGAAAAAGTTGACTAAAACCAGAATCTAAAAGAATCATATAAATGTACCATATAAATGTACCAAAAGGAAATCTCCTTTATGTATATGTAGAAAATACCAATCAAAAATAAATAAATAGCAGGGTGTAGTGGCATATGCCTGTAATCCCAGCAGCTTGGGAGGCTGAGGAAGGATTGTGAGTTCAAAGCCAGCCTCAGCAACTTGGCAAGGCACTTAGTAACTCAGTGAGACCCTGTCTCTAAATAAAATACAAAAAAGGGCTGGGGATGTGCCTCAGTGGTTAAGTGCCCCTGAGTTCAATCCTTAGTACCAAAAAATAAAAATAAATAAATAGATAGAAAGATAAAGGAGTGAAAGGAAGATCAGTGGAGGAGAGAGTAAAGGGGGAGGGAGGAGGTAAAGAAGGGGGAAGGGCAATGGAGATTGAAATCAAATTTCCATACATATAATTATGTCGAAAGGAATCCAAATACTATGCTCTAATTTAAAAAAGTAGCCATGTATTCAGAGAGAACAGTGTTTTCAGCATCAATTATGATAAATAGCTATATAGTTTTGTCATTCCTTTTCTACAATGCTTAATTTAAAGGTGTTTGAAATGATGGAGAACTCAACATGCCTTTAATTTAATACATATATACAATCACACAGAATTGAAAGCATTCTAAAGAATCACCTCATTTTACCTAATCATTTTTTAAGACAAGTTATTAGATAAAATACAGACCACAATAATATTTATTCTTTTTCCCATTGTTAGCAATGTATCTCTTTTATAGTCTACAGTAGTTAATCTCTCTCATTCCCCGAATGATAATGAGAATATATTTTCACAGTAGCAATTTGTGACATTTCTATAAATCAATGTGCTGCAGTGATACCTAAATAAAAGCTTATTTCACTATAATGATGCTTCCAGGCTTCCCTCAAGTCAGGTGGTTACTTGTAGTTAATGATCTGTGACATGCCACACAAGTAGTCCTAAAAAGACTTATTATCCATCGCATGTGCAACAATATTTGCTTTATGGATGGCTAAATGAATGAAGACATTCAATGTAACTGTAAAAGTAAAATCAAAAGAAAACTTACAAGTAACATGTTTTCTTTAAGTAAAAGGGCTGTGACCATTTTCCATTAATACTTAACCTTTTGCTGGAGCAGTGCAACCACATATGAGGCTCCAATCCATAAAGCCCAAGAGCTGTTCTGGGTTAATGCTAATTAACTGCCCCCAATCAAAAGAGCAGTCACTTTCCACAAATGTTAGATCATCAGCCTCTATTGTTGGCATCAGTCACACCTCAAAGTTTAACCAATAGTTAAAAAAGAGGTATGCATTATACACAACTTGGAAACACATCTTTTAACCAAATCTATTTATACATATACAACACAAACATGCCCAAAAAAGAATTATGATGCATGCAAAACTGGCTAATCTCAATACTTGATCTTTCAAATCTGCCAGACTTTGTATGCATTCAAATGTTTATCATTTATAATTTTATTTCATTTACTAGACTCAGTTTTTGTCCACCATATGTCCACTGTAGATTAACTATTCCCTTAGGCACAATTGAGGACTTTTCATTTGTTGTAAGAAGAGTTAAGTATGAAGGACACAGCCAGAAATAACATTTATACCTCAACCAAAAACAGAAGCACATTCAAACTCAAATGATGCTTTATGTAGCATCTATTTTTTTATTAGACACATGTCTACATAACAAAATAAACTTGAGATACAAATACATGGCAACAGTGCAAGAGTTTTAATCATTCAGATGAGATATCAAAATGTTATCATCTTCATCAATTGAATATAAACAATTTTCCAAAGCATACTTCTAAACTATAAGTTAAAAGAAAGTTTGGTTTACAAACATTAATTACAGCCAACATTTTAATCATTATGTATTACAAAGATATTTCAAATTTTCTTCATCTTTTGATTTTTAAATCCTTACATTAGAAAAATGCATACATTTAGCAGGATTTCTCTTATTACCCATAAATAGAAGACAGGATTTGAAGAGAGAATGGGAAAGACAATAACTACCATATGCGGCAGTATCATATTACAGGCATGGTTCTAGGAACTTTAACTATATTTAACTCTTAAGCAAGTTCTATGTTTAAGTCTACTTCCTAGTGAGACAGATGCTATTATCAGTCCCAGTATAGAGATTGAAAAAAAAAAAGCTGAGATACAAAGAGGATAAGTACTTCATTATAGTCACACAGTTAATAAACGAGCCCACATCTAAACCCAAGTATAGTCTTGATTAGGAGTCTGTGGCCCAAGCCACTAGTCTGCCCTGTCTACTTTTATTAAATATGTTTGGGTGGTAGAACACACTAAAAAACAAATATCCACAGAGGAAAATATAATTTCTCATCTTTTTAAGCTTGAAATTTTGAATGAAAATAAAAAGATTAATTAGGGTTAAGAGTTTAATTAACAACAACAAAAAACTACAAATGCAATGGAAAATGCTTTATAAATGACTTTATGTGGTACCGTCTTAAGCATCAAGTGAGACTGTTATTTTTCCCAGTTTCATTAAGGTATAACTGCCAAATTAAAATTGTACATATTAACAGTGTCCAACACAATGTTTGACATAAGCAAACTTGAAAATGATAAAATCAAGCTAATTAACACATCCATCACGTCACACACTTATTTTTTTGTGGTGAACATTTAAGAACCAGTCTTCTCAGCAATTTTCAAGTACAGTAGTTCCTTAGTATTTGCAGGGAACTGATTTCAGAACCCCCTGCAGATACCAAAATCCCAACATGCTCAAGTCCTTTATATAACATGTTTCAGTATTTGCATATGATACTAAACACATCCTCCCATACACTTTAAATATCTCTAGATTAGTTTTAATACCCAAAACAATGTAAACAGTAGTTACCCTAATTTAGTAAAGGAATACTGACAAGGGGGGAACTGTGCATGTGTTCTGTACAGATTCTTTTCCAAATATCTTCCATCTGCAGTTGTTTGAATTCAGGGATACACAACCTACAAATACAGAAAGCCAACTGTATACAATACTATTACCTATAATTACCATGATGAACAATATGACTCCCAGACTGTATTCACCCTAACAGAAAATTTATAACCTTTGGCCAATATCATTTCTTCCCAACAATCCAGACCCTGACAACCAACTCTACTCTCTGCTTCTCTAAGTTCAATGTTTTTAGATTCCACACATAAGTGATATGATACAGTATGTCTTTCTGTTACTGGTTTATTTCATTTAGCATAATGTCCTCCAAGTTCAGCCATGTTATTGCAAATGACTGGATTTCTTTTTTAAGGTTGAATAGTATTCCACTGTGCACAGGTGCACACACCAAACAGTAAATTTTCTTTTTTTTATCCATTCATTGATGAACCCTTAGACTGACTCCTTTTCTGGGCTACTGTGAGTAATGCTTAAATGAATACAGGAATAAAAAATCAATATATTGATTTAATTTCATTTGGGTACATACCCAAAGTGAAACTCTGGATCATATTTTTAATTTTTTGAGGAACCGCCATACTATTTGCCACAATGGTTATACTAATGTATACCCAAAAGCAGTGTACAGGATTCCTGTTTCTCCACATCCTTGCCAACACCCATCTTTTTCTTTCTTCCTTCCTTCCTTCCTTCCTTCCTTCCTTCCTTCCTTTCTTTCATCCTTTCTTTCTTTTTTTAAATTTATTTAATTTTGATTCATTGAACACAAATGGAGTACAGCTATTGTTTCTCTGGTTGTACACAAAGTAGAGTCACACTATTTGTGCATTCATACATGTACACAGAGCAATTATGTCTGTCTCATTCTGTTATTATTCTTACCCCCAACCCGACCCCACCACTCCCTTCCCTCTGTGCTATCTATCCTTCCTCCATTCTTGCCACCATTCCACCCTGCATTATTCATCATCATTCACTTATCAGAGAGACCATTCGGCCTTTGGATTTTGGGGATTGGCTAATCTCACTTAGCATAACAGTCTCCAACATCATCCATTTATCTACAAATGCCATAATTTTATTCTTCTTTATGGCTGAATAATATTCCATTGTGTGTGTATATAGCACAGTTTCTTTATCCATTCATCTATTGAAGGGCATCTAGGTTGGTTCCACAATCTAGCTATTGTGAATTGAGCAGCTGTGAACATTGATGTGGCTGCATCACTGTAGCAATCTGATTTTAAGTCCTTTGGCTATAGGCCGAGGAGTGGGATAGCTGGGTCAAATGGTGGATCCATTCCAAGTTTTCTAAGGAATCTCCACACTGCTTTCCAGAGTGGCTGCACCAACTTGCACTCCCAGCAGCAATGTATGAGTGTACCCTTTTCCCCACATCCTTGCCAATACCTGATAGTGCCTGTATTCATAAAAGACATTCTAATTGGGGTGAGATGAAATCTTAAGGTGGTTTTGATTTGCATTTCTCTTATAACTAAGGGTGTTGAACATTTTTTCAAAAATCTGTTGATTGTTTGTAGATCTTCCTCTGGAAAGTGTCTGTTCATTTCCTTGGCCCATTTATTGATTGTAGATCTTCCTCTGTAAAGTGTCTGTTCATTTCCTTGGCCCATTTATTGATTGGGTTATTAGTATTCTTGGTGCAAAGATTTTTGAGCACTTTGTAGATTCTGGAGATTAGTGCTCTATCTGAAGTGTTGGAACTAGGCAGGGATGCCCTCCTCTTTTGCCAGTACTATTCAACATTGTCCTTGAAATTCTAGCCAGAACAATTAGACAGAACAAAGAAATTAGAGGAATATAAATAGGAAAAGAAGAGCTCAAACTATCCCTATTTGCTGATGACATGATTCTCTATTTAGAAGACCCTAAGAATTCCACCAGAAAACTTCTGGAACTCATAAATGAATTCAGTAAAGTAGCAGGATACAAAATTAATGCTCATAACTCTAATGCATTTTTATTCGTAAGTGATGCATCCTCTGAGAGAGAAATTAGGAAAACTATCCCATTCACAATAGCCTCAAAAAAAAATAAAATACTTGGGAATCAATCTAACAAAAGAGGTGTAGAGAGTCCTCTACAATGAGAACTACAGAACACTAAAGAAAGAAATTAAAGAAAGTCTGAGAAGATGGAAAGATCTCCCATGTTCTTGGATAGGCAGAATATTGTCAAAATGGCCATACTACCAAAAGCGCTATTCAAATTCAATGCAATTCCAATTAAAATCCCAATGACGAACCTCATAGAAATAGAGCAAGCAATCATGAAATTCATTTGGAGGAATAAGAGACCCAGAATAGCTAAAGCAATTCTCAGCAAGAAGAGTGAAGCAGGGGGTATTATCACAATACCAGACCTTCAACTACATTACAGAGCAATAGTAACAAAAACAGCATGGTATTGGCACCAAAATAGACAGGTAGATCAATGGTACAGAATAGAGGACAAAGAAACAAACCCACATAAATACAGGTATCTCATACTTGACAAAGGAGCCAAAAACATACAATGGAGAAAAGATAGCCTCACCAACAAATGGTGCTGGGAAAACTGGAAATCCATATGCAGCAAAATGAAACTAAACTCATATCTCTCACCCTGTACAAAACTCAACTCAAAATGGATCAAGGACCTAGGAATTAGACCAGAGACCCTGCATCTAATAGAAGAGAAAACAGGTCCAAATCTTCATCATGTTGGCCTAGGACCAGATTTCCTTAACATGACTCCCAAAGCACAAGAAATAGAAGCAGGAATCAATGATTGGGATAGAGTCAAACTAAAAAGTTTTTTCTCAGCAAAGGAAACAATCAGCAATGTGAAGAGAGAGCCTTCAGATTGGAAGAAAATCTTTCTTTCTTTTTTAATAACAGCCATTCTGAGAAGTAAGTGTGGCCTTAATTTGTACTTCTGTGATGATAGTAATTCTGAACATTTTTTTTATGCCTGTTGATCATTTGTATGTCTCCTTTTGAGAAATATCCATTCAGGTCCTTTTTTAATCAAGTTATTTGTTTTCTAGCTATTGAGTTGTTTGAGCTTCTTACATGTTTCTACATACTGACTCTTTATCAAATGCATAGTGTGCAAATAGCTCTTGTCAATCCACAGGTTCTCTTCACTGGTGATTCTTTCCTTTGCTGTGCACCTCTTTGGTCTGATGGAACTCCAGGTCTGTCTCTGTCTATTTTGCTTTTGTTGCAGGTGATCTGGGGGTCATATCCAGAAAAAAAATTGCCCAAACAAATATTAAGAAGTTCTTTTTTCCCTATGCTTTCTTCTAGCAGTTTTACAATTTCTGCTCTGATATTTAAGTCTTTTATTCATTTTTCTTATATGCTATGAGATAGGATCTAATTTCATTGTTTGGCTCATAGATACCCAGTTTTTCCAGCATCATTTATTGAAGAGACTGTTCCTTTCCCATTATGTGCCAAATAAATAGACGTACAAGTGAAACAGGAAACATTACAAAGGACACAAGAAATTTTTAAAATCATTGGAAATTAATATAAGCAACTATATGCCAACAAATTGGATAACCTAGAAGAAATGGGACAGATTTCTATAAACGTACAACCTACCTGGAATGAATAATGAAGAAAATCAAAGCAGAGCAATGAAGAAGACTGAATTAGTAGGCAAAACTTTAAAACAAGAAATACCCAGGCCTAATGGCCTCACTGGTAAATACTGCCTGTCACTTAAGGAACAATTTGAATCAATCCTTCTCAGACTCTTACAAAACATCAGAGAGAATACTTTTAAACTCATCTTATATGGCCACAATTATCTTGATATCAAAGCCAGGCAAAAATACAACAAGACAGACAACTAGACACCAATATCATTGACGGACATAGATGCAAAAATCCACAACAAAATACTGGCCATACCAAACTCATTAAAAGAATCATAAAGCCGGGTGTGGTGGCACATGAATATTCCAGCATCTCAGGAGCTGAGGAAGGAGGATCAGAAATTCAAAGTCAGCCTCAGAACTTAGCAAGGCACTAAGTGACTTAGTGAAAACCTCTCTCAAAAAATCTTTTTTTAAAAAAGGGGCTGGAAACATGGCTCAATGGTTAAGCACCCCAGGGTTCAATCCCTCGTACCAAAAAAAAAAAAAAGAAAAAAAAAATCATAAGCCACCATGAAGTGAAATTTATCCCTGAGACTTAAGAACAATTCAACATATGAAAAACCAAAAAATAAGATATACCACATTAACAGAAGATGAAAATCATAAGAGTATCTCAATAAATGCAGAAAAGGCAAGTTACACTATCCGTTCATGTTAAAAACTCTCAACAAACTGGTATAAAATAAATATACGTCACCAAAATGAAGTCCAAATAAGAAAAGAAAAGAAGATGGCTAACATTATACTCAATGTTCAAAAGCTGAAAGCTTTCCTCGTCATATCAGAAACAAGGTAAGAATGCCCAATTTCGCCATTTGTATTCAATGTAGTGAAAGTCACAGCCAGAAGAATTAGGCAAGGAAGAGAAAGAAAAGGCATCCACGTTAGAAAGGAAAAAGAGAAAATGTCTCCATTTATAGATGACATGATCTTACATACGTAAAACTCTAAAGATTCTACCAAAAACTGCTAGAACCAATACAGGAATTAGGTAAAATTATAAGATGAAACCAATATACAAAGCTAAGTAGCACTTCTATACACAAACAACAAACTATCCAAAAACAAAATCAAGAAAACAATTCTACTTACAATAGCATTAAAAAATTTTTTAAATAAAATAAAATGTTTAGGAATAAATTTAACCAAGGAGGTGAAAGAACAATACTCTGAAAACTACAAAACACTGAAGAAAGAAATAAGTAAAACTGGTTGTAGTGGTGCACACCTATAAGTCCAACAACTCTGGAGGTTGGGGCAGGAAGACTGTAAGTTTGAGGTCAGACTCAGCAACTTAACAAGAATCTGTCTCAAATTTAAAATATAAAATACAAAGGTCTGGCGAATGTAGCTAAGTGGTAAAGTGTCCCTGGTTTCAATCCTCAGTACCAAAAGAAGAAGACAATGAAAAGACATCATGCGTTACAATGAGTTCGTGGATTGGAAGAATCCATATTGCTAAAATATCTGTAATCCAAAGTGACTTGCAGATTCATTGCAATTTCCATAAAAATTTTAATGAAATTTTTCACACATTAGAAAAAAAGTAATCCTAAAACCTGTAGGGAGCCACTAGAAAGTCCAAAGGATAGAGCAGTCTCAAATAGGAAGAACAGAGACGGAGTCACCACACTGATTTCAAAACATACTACGAAGCTATAGTAATCAAACAGGATACAAACTAAGTATCCCTTGACTGAAATGCTGGAGACCAGAAGTATTTCAGATATCTGATTTTTTTATTTATCTAAAGATACACAATGAAATATCTGCAGGATGATATAAAAGTCTATATAACAAAATCATTTATGTTTCATATACACCTTATACACACATCCTCAAAGTAATTTCACACAATAGTTTTAATAATTTTCTGCATGAAACAAAGTTTCATGGTGTGTAATTTTCCACTTGTGGTATCATGTGAATTCTCAAAAAGTTTCAGATTTTAGAGGATTTCAGATTTTTTGATAAGGATGCTCAATTTCTACTGGCATAGAAATAAATACACATACCAACAGAACAGGACAAGAGAGCTCATAAATTAATCTATGCACTTTGATCTTCAGCAGAATCTGTTAATTTAAACCCCTTTGGGACTGAAAAAACTAGGGTGAAAATCAAGCAAAAGCTAGAAAAAGGGTATTATTTTTACTTTCTCATCTCAAAAGATCCATTATTTCCATCTGTTGACAGAAAACTAATTTTCTAATCATTCATACAACAAATATTTATCGAGCACTTTCTGTGTATTAGGGACTAGAGCAACAGCAGGGAGCAGACAGCTAGCTCTGCCTCCATGAAGCCGGAATCACAGAACACCTGCATAATCAGAAAAGTCACTAAAAAGGGAATGTCTTCAGAGGAATCACATGGTTTAAAAAGCAAAAAACAGCTAAGAATTATTTAAAACTAGTAAAAACTTCCTGGGATTCTTTTTCAGTCTGTTTCCATTTGTTCATTACCTCAGACCTTTCATAAAAATTCAGGAAATGGGAACATTCCTACAGGTGTCACGTTCTACCTTCTCAATGAGAACCAATGCAATAACCAGCACAATAAGGAATGGAGATGACTCATTCAAAACCACATTTACAAATGGAGCAAATTCAAAAATGTATTAAATGCATCAGGTGTTCTTTCTCCTTTCCGCCCTTCCCCACCTCTTTCTCTCTCATAATTCCTATACACATAAAACGAGTTGTAACATCTCCCATCCTTAACAAAACCAAGTTCCAAACCACAGTATTAGTCAGGTTTATATATCACTGTGACCAAAATACTTGACAAGAACAATTTAAAGGAGGGAGAGTTATTTTGGTATCACTATTTTAGAGGTCTCAGTCCATAGATGGGAATCCCAATTGCTTTGGGCCCAAGATGAGGCAGCACATAATGGGGTAATGTGCTCAGGGTAGATGCACACTTTCAGTGCACACCACCAATGACCCTCCTCCTCCGCCATTACCCACCCCTCTGCAGTAACCACTCATTCATTCAAACTAGGATGGACAGACCAGTCACAGCTCTCACAGTCCAATCGTTTTCCCTCTAAACATCCCTGTGTTCCACAAGAGCTTTTCAGGTGACACCTCACATCCAAGCCATGACACAGTCTATACAGCTGCTACCCATTTATCAACCACCTATTATGGCACCATTATGCATACATGTTGCCTCTGTTCACTATCTGCAATTCATTTCTTCCCTTCTCTCTTGACCCTACCCTAACCATCTTTCACCTCCACCATTCCAATGAACCTGCTTGCAAGTTACCCCTACAACCTGAATCTAATAACCATTCTCAGTCCTTATCTGTTGATACTCCCTTCTCCTTAAGACACCTTTACATTTTGTTACCATAACAGTTCACTCTTATGACTTCCCTTCTATTTCCACTTTTTCCTCAAACTCTAAAACATGGGTATGACCCACTTGCTTAATCTTTGGAATACTCATTCGGTAAATTTAGCCTTGTGGCTTTAAATGTGGCCCACATGTCATTGACTACAACTTTGACCTTGAGATCACATCATGCTCTGAATGCCAGATACCTATATGCAATCTGTCTACTGAACATCTCCACACAGATTCTGAATAAGTATCTCAAACCAAACTTTTGATCTTTATTCAAAACTGAAGCCTCCCACAGTTTTTCGTATCTCAATTAAAACAACTTTGGCCTCCCAGATGCTTACACTGAAAATCTTGGCATTATAATCTTCTCCCCTTTACTACACAACTGATCTATGAGAAAATCCATCGGTCTTCCCTTTGAAATATAAACAAAAGCCAACCACTTCTCACTACTTCCCTTGCTATCACCCTCGCCCATGCCACCATTATTTCTCACCTGGCTTAAGTCAAAAGCCTCGGATCTGGTTCCCATGCTCTCCTCCTAACTGCTATAGTATATTCTCAAAACAGGAACTATCTAATCCTTTTCAAATACAAATTAAATCATTTTACTTTGTTCAAAACCCTCAGTAACTTTCCAACTCACACTAAAAGTCCAGGCTCTTAAGTGGCCTACAAAGTCTTTATTGATCCTATTCCCTATAAACAACTACACACACAGGCACACACAACCACACAACCACACACACACACACACACACACACACACACTTCTTTGGAATTCCTAGCGGAAAAAATAACAAAATATCACACCAAGATCTTTACAACTATTGTTTCCCCTCTTCTTACCCAACTCATTTCCCAGTTATCTATGTAGCACTCTCACTTGTGCACTCTCTCTCTCTCCTTTATATCTTTGCTCAAATGTCATCTTCTCATGCTTTCCTGGCTACCCAATTTAATATCTTAATACCAGCCAAGCATAGTGGCACATGCTTGCAATCCCAGTGACTCAGAAAGCTGAGGCAGAAGGATCACAATCTCAAGCCCAGCCTGGGCAATTTGGGAAGACAGTGTCTCAGAATAAAATAAAGAAGGGAAGGGATGTAGTTCAGAGGTAGAGCACTACTGGGTTTAAACCCAGTATTGCAGAAAAAAAAAAAAAAAGAAACAAAATCTTAATACCATCCTCCATACTTTCTTCTCCCTTTCCTGCTTTATCTCTTATTATCATCTGAAATATATTTTCTTTCTTTCTTTCTTCCCTGTCTTCCCTGGAACATAGTCACATGAGGGCAGGGATAGTCATCTGTTCATTTCTATAGTGAATACCTAGACTGATATGTGCTCAAATATTTTTAAAACAAATGAATGGAGAGAAAACACTAAGAAAGAGACAAATAATGTACCTACCTACTGTCGTGAAACAGTTCTCATTTGACATTTTCTTCCCCAGCAGGTGTCAGTCACACTACCAGTCTGAAGGCAAGCTTATGCTTATGATTTGGAGGTACTATTCAACCAATTAAACTTAAAATACTACCAACTTGTCCTCAAAGTAAAATAGGACTGTGAATTATCATGGAGGAGAACATCTTTGTGTAAATATTAAAAGACTTTCTCACTTGGTATGCAGAAATGCTTTCAATATCTTCCAGTAAGTAAATAACCATAGCTGTTTGAAAAATTTACATGTCAAGAGAAGAAAGAGTAAAGAAACAGATGAAACATTAGTTTCATCTGAAATACACACTTCGGTCTGATACTTTTTGATTACTACTATTTGAAACAAAAAAGAAGCAAAGGATTAAAAGAAGTTGGAGAAGGGGCAAAATGTGTGAATTTCAAACATATTAACAGAATGAATGTTTCAAATCTTCAAAAGAATTGTTTATGGTTTATAAATTACAGCTCTCTTAAATTGTAACAATGACTTTTTCATGTTGGTATAATACTGCAGGTGATAAATTTTATAGGAGTTGGTATGAAACCTTCAAGAAAACAATCGAATTAAATATTACCTATCTAAAGTTTCACATTTCTGCTCACTAGATGAAATAAGAATTTTTGGAGACTCAAAAGAGTCAGAGTACAGGCAAATATTTTTATGTAAATTCCAATGAAATTTTCAAATTTGACAAGTAACTACTTTTATATTTCTCTATTACTAAGAAAAAAAAAAGAAAAGTTTTTTAAAGCCTTGTGGTGATTGTATTAAGAGCATCAGCAAAATTTTCAACGTAACATTTACTTATTTTACTAGTACATTCCCACCGAATCCAGGGAACACAACTTACAGGGTACATTAAAATGTAACCTTTAAACCTCCCAATGTAAAACATCACTTCCTGGGCAGAGATAGTTCTCCAAGAACAATCAATCACTGTTAAGAAGAATATACACTCCACATTGTTAATTAGTGTTGATGCACTCTTCTCTATGCCCTCATCTGTCAGGAAGATTGTTTAAAAATCTGAGTTATTAGTCTTTATTTGGGAAAGGATCTGGTTAATATCTTTAAGAGTAGAAATCATTCATCCATCCACTCTATACTGGAGCATGATAATTCCTACCCCCAATACAAGTTACTGATAACCACCACCCCTCCACTAACTATACAGCTATAAATCAGGAAGAGGGCAGCTCCTATGCAACCCCTGTTAATTCTGTTTACAATCTACCCAACCGAGAATGTCAGCTAGTCAGGGAAGAAACTGGCTGATGGATCAGATAGTAGAAAAGCATAACAGATTAAAGACAGAAAATAACAAAATGACAAATTAAAATGCCAAGTGGTTATAAAACATGGACTGAATTTAAAATTAATGCTTAGAAAATTAACATTCCTAAATTTTCATTTCATTTTATACCCTTGTCTGAAACACTGGAGAAAAATTTAAACTGTGCTTCAATGCAGATGATTTTTTAATTAAACATAAAAATTAAAATCTTGTAAAAGTAAAAAAAAAAGTATAGGTTTCTATTATGTAAGTCACAAGTTAGGGAAAAAAAGCAAATTTCCTAAATTTTTTACATTAATTTAACCTAAAATCATACTGTAAAATTTCTGACATTTTACTTCAAACACTATCCCACATAATACAACTAGGGTGTATTTTCTAAGAAATCCCATTGACATTATTCACCAGGGTAGAATTCAGTGGAACAGTTTGGTCTGAAGGTCATCTTAATAGATTCACTATATCTAAACATGTATTTTCCTCATTAGGAAAACATTTTCCCCTAATAACACACCCTGGGCCATAAACACTTCTAATTTCAACAGAGTCTTCATGAAAAGCCTTTTATCCATTCATTCAGTATTCACTCATTCAGGCACTATTCTCAGTGATGAAGTCCTTAACTGTCAAAAAGTTTAAAACTGTTAGTGGAGAAAGGCAGACAAGAAATAATGCCAGATGGCAATGAGACTATATAGATAACTAAAATACAATGACCTGACATAAAGGACTATGTGGCTCCTACATAGTAAGTGGTCAAAGAAGGCAAGTTTAAGAAGATGACATTTAAGATGAGATGAAATGACAAAGGGAGCAAGCCAAAAACAAAAATCAGAGGGAAAAGCATTTCAAACAGAAGAAACTCTAGTACAGATGAACTTGGAATGTTTTAAAAACAGGAAAAAAAATAGACTAAGGAGACTTCAGCATACCATGGGCAAGAAAGCATGTAGAAAATGAGGTCTGAGAGACAGGGAAGAACCAGATCATGTATACCCAGCAAACTTGGATGAAGAATCTGGATTTCACTGTGAGCATGACGAGAAAATACTAAAGGGTTTTAAGCAAAAGAATCATATAATATGATTTGTCATTTGGCAACTGAATCACAGGAGAACAAAGTTAGAAGGAGGAAGACCAGTTAGAGGGATACTGTAGTTAGTTTACATGAGAGGTGATAGTGGTATGTTAGGCCATGGTGAGGTCTAGGTCCATCCATGAAGAGCCCTTAAGTGAACATAAATTAAATACCCATAAGCTCTGTAGTTGAAGTGAGAGTGACCCAATACTGGAAGAGCATAACTTTTGAAGCCAGGAAATTAGATCGATTCTGCTCCCAACCTTGCACAAGTTGGTTTACATGGCAAAATAACTGTTTACAGGTGTTTATGCAACTGAATCTGTGGCCTTTCAGACATCTCACTCCACATGGGGTGGGAGAGATCACTAAATGTCAGCTGAATTTCTGTGACAGGCACAGAATAAAGTAGATGAGCTAACCTCTTTCTTGTTTTGAAATTTACGAATTTCTCTTTTTACCTCATTATAAGTAAAAGTATGAGCTTCCCTAAAAACTTGAACATAAATATATCTATTAATCTTGATATCAGAGCAAAAGAAAGGTAGTCACATTTTTGGAAAACTTGGTGATGACAGAGAAAAAGAGTAAAAGTAATACCTAGGATGGCAGATCCTATCATTCCTTAAGAACTCTCTCTCTGGTTCAATCTTTGAGCAAATTAACAATGGCTAGCTTAATATAGACGGTGGCACTCAAAAACATTTGTTGAGTGAATGGCCCTACTCAGCACATAATATGGGGGAAAAAAAATCAAAAACCACAACAAGGAATAAGATGATAACATGGAAATTCTCTAAGAACCATTTCTTCCTAGCCAGTTTTTTTAAGCATCTATTTTAGCTCTACTAATTTATAACTTGTAGTCATTCAAATTGAAGCTAAGTGTACTCAGCAATTTTAAAGGCTATTAGGTTTAAATAACTAATAGTTATTAAGTATTTATTATGCATAAGACCACATGGCTAGTGTTTTTCATGCATATCTCATTTAATTTTTAAATCAACTTTATCAAACAGAAACCATTACTCTGATTTTAAGATGAGGAAAATTAAGACTTAGAGATATAAAGCAATTTCTCTGATGTCATGTTCTGGTAAGTAAAGAAACTGCATTTGTAAATAAAATCTAAGTCCAAACCCTGTGATCTTAACACTACCCAATACTTTAAAATCTTGAATTGTACAAAAAAATACCATTAACTAATATCTGATACACTTACAGAATATAGACTAAAATAAATTAATTTGTTTTATTATCATATACTTTTAATTGTTATGCCTTGAAATAATATACTAATTACCAATCTTTCTGACCCTTTCTTAAAAGCAAATACCTTCCTCAAGCAGCTACATTAACTTACTCTAGTTAATCTATTTTTAAACATAAAAAAAAACTTAAATGTTCCATTTTTAAAAATTCATCTTTGTATCAGTCTATCCTCTATCCTCAGTACAAATTTCTGAGAGTTTAGTATTTTATATAAAAATCAAATACTCTTGTAACTTATTAAATGAAAGCTCATAGCATGGAATAAATTCACATACACACACACACACACACACACACACACACACACACTCCTACTAACTTTGGCTAACAGCTGACCACTGCTGTTAATATTTTAAGACTATGTATACTTCTTTTCAACGTTTGTTTTATATTTAAGTTGCAAAGAATGGGACACAACAGTGAATTAAAAAACACATTTAAGCAGATGACTACATTTAAGTACTAAGCATAATAATCTAGTTTTAAGTGTCTACATATTTCTCTTGCTTTTCCTTTAGCCAATGTGTGAAGTCTTTGTGAATTTCATTGTAATTATATTTCCAAAAAGAAAATGAATACACACTATGATACTAAACTAATGTAACATCAATTTGAAAACAGAAATCATAAAATATTTAGGAAACTTAGAGTTAAAACCTTATTAGACTTAACTGCAGAAGGTTCTTTCATTACATGATCACATGAAGTTGGGCTAATGACAAATTATACAGTAATAATATCCAGGAAAATATTCATCTAGAATCTCTTCATTTTACATATATAACAGTCTGACTGCATACTCTATGATCTCATTCTGAAAGAGAATATTATAAAAACATGTAAGAAAGTGGTTATAGCTAAGCCAAAAGTGAAGAAAAAACCTGACTTTTATACTATTAAATCTCAAACAAAATACTGTATTAATTATCTGTAAAAATTCAAATAACATATAAACGTTTGTTCTTAAAACCTGGGCATGGCACCACCAGCCCAATTCATAGCTCATTTAGTCTGATGTCCTGTCACTGACAGAGATCAGTGGTAGATGCCTCACAGCACAGCATAAACATGCAACTATGTACATAATTATGCACCACTAAACCATTATCTCAGATGGTGGCTGGATTATATCCTGAAAGAAATGAAAATAAATGCCCTTCTTCCTCTATAATTTCCCATAAAATGATGGGAAACCTCTGATAAAGCATAAATTTCACCATAGTATAAGCCAATATCTTGGTAACATGACAAACAATTATGAAATTATCTCCTAAAATGAAAAGCTGAACCCAGAAGCAGAACCTAAGATCATCAAAACTGAAGATTTGTAAAGGAAGATCTCAATGAACTGAAAAGCAACTGATTCACTTAAAAAGAATTATTAATAAAACAGATGAGGAAAATTTGACTTAATGTTAAAAAAATTAAAAAGTATGATTTTGATCCAGGTCATGCCATTTTGTGATATGTAATACTGTTTTCTAGTGAGTACTATATTTGTTAACTCTTCAGAGAAATGGCATTCACACCTGGTTTTTAATGGTTTTAAATTAAGACTTAGATTTATTAAATGCTCATCTCAGTGTGCAAAACCAGATAATGTGTAAATCTTGATCTGGCTATTCAGGAAACATTATTTTCTAAACAATTACAGAGAAAAAAATTATTATATTTTTAAAGACCTTTGGAGAAGATAATTCTCTTGGCAGTATATATGGGTAATAGATTTAACAACCCTTGTAGTCAGGAAACAGTTTCTGACTTACATCCTCTACAGTATAATATGAATTTATTTTCTCTTTTTCTGACCTCAAATAAGTTGGAGAATATCAGGTCATATCTAATATTTCATATATTTGAAAGTCTTTATTAATGTCTCATTTCCTATGAACCAAATAGTAGTCCTGTACTGATTTCAGTTTTAAAATTTTATATGACATATCTCATAGCCTGAGAAACAGATATCAAAAAACAGTTATCCATAATTTTTACCAAGGACTGCTCCTCTCCTAATATAATGCACTCTTTCTCAAAAAGAAAATCCACAAAAATGAGAACCACTGAACAAACCACAAAAATTCAGAAAAGGAAATTTAAAAGCAAATGAGCAAGAAACAATGCACATAAAATTCTATGCAGACACTGCTTCCTTCTCCAGAACAGAAGATGATTTAACTAAATGTATCTCAAAACCTCTGGGACAGAGCTGAAGCTGCAATGCAATATCATAAACTCTACAGCTGTGTTTCTGTTCTTAATAGTCCATGTTGCTTCCTTGGACCACAGGAAGCCAAAACACACACTGTCAGAACTGAACTTACCTTCACAGGAATTGGCCAAAAGCAGCAGAGCAGTTATGAGAGAGCAAGGATCAAAACAGTTATTGAACAGTATATATTAATTGCTACACTGTAATGCCTAAATGGGGAGTTAGTACACATTTAAAAGATATTTACAATATGATGTACACTATATGGTATGCTGTGAATTTCAAAAAACAGATACCATTTATGAAAATAAAGTAATTGAAAAAGATTGAACATGCCTTTAAGAATTTTCTACTCAATTTGTTTCCACTTTGGAAACAGCCTTCAAAAAAGCTGTCAAATAGCAAATCTTTTTCTCAGGAAAAAAATATCAAATCTTTTTCTCAGGAAAAAGAATCTATAGGATAGACAACCTTTGTAAGTTCTCAGTTCAGGCTACAACAAAATACCAGAGACTATTGGCCTAAACAACCAACATTATTTCTCACAGTTTCAGAGACTGAGAAGTCCAAGACCAAGGTGCAATAGATTCAGGGTCTGGTGAAGGCCCTATTCCTCGTTTACAGATGGCCACCTACCTGCTATAACTCCACATGGCAGAAAAAGATTACCTCTCGCCTCTCTGTTCTTAAAAAGGCACTAATTTCATTTTAGAGGGCTCCATTCTCATTATTTAACACCACCCAAGAGCCCTACCTCCAATTTCCATTATATTGGGGATTTGAGTTTTAAGATATGAACTGGGGGTGGGGGAGGGCACAAACATGCAGCAGCAGCATCCACAGCAGCAAACGAACTTTAATATAAATAAGGAGTAATAACTTACTTTTATTGCCCACCAAAGCAACCAGAGGCTGAGTTTCTGACTCTTCACTCACTTTCTTCACCACAGTATACCAATCTTCTAAATTCTCAAAGCTCTGATAATTTGTAATATCATATACCAAGAGGATTCCCTGTCACAAAAAAGATACAGAATATTTATAATGTACTACTTGAAAACATATTATGAATACTCTTCAATAATGCTTCAGATATATCAAGTAGAATGTAAAAGATAAAAATATAGAGTTTTATATATAAATTGACTTTATTTTAAATCCTAGCAGATAAATAATAGTGTTCATTCAATAAAATCCAGCAATTAAAATATAATGCAACCTAAGGTATAATTTCATCAAAAGTGATTTCCCTGCAAGATATGCTTGGCAATAGTTAATATAAGAAAATCACATCACACAAAGAGGAAAGGCTGCAAGGTCTACAATCCTGTCTCTCACGTTCCTGAGGTCAAACATTTAAACTTTTCAATAAATAACCATCTGTTGCTATTTTTTTTAAATATTTTCAAAAATGGAGATCCCATGACATCCCTTGATAGTCCATTTCAGTGTTTAACACAATTTTCTTTAAATGAAAAGTCGATTTCCTCTTTTGGTCCTCTGTGCATTTGGAGAACAACTTGAGAGTATCCTCCTTATAATAACCCTTCATATGCTTGAAGATAGTTGAGTAACTCCTTTACCGTCTGCTTTCCAGAATAAATAAACTCAGTTCCTTAAACTTGCCTCAAAGGGCCTATTTCTGTCCCTTTAATCACAGTTGTTGACTCTTCCCAGGACACACTACATATAGTTTTTTGACATCCTCTTTAAAATGAGCAATGTAAAACTGGACATGATACTGTAATAAGAGTCTGAGTAAAGCCAAATACAACAGAGGGATTGCTTCCTGCCTCTTATATATTATATTTCTTTTAATTTATCCCATTATTTTGCGGGGGAAGAATGGAAAGTATATACACACACAAAAATAACTACCACATTCTTGATTCTCATCCAGTTTGTGGTCAAACACTTAATACAAAATTCTACATAAGTCTGGACTCTAATGGCATTTATGTCTATCCTTTGGGTTTTAATAATAAAAGTGAATTACTTTTTGCACCTACTATGTATCAGATGTATATCTAGGTCTTTCATTAATCCTCACAACAATCATGAGAGGTTGGCATTATGATTCCCATTTTACTGATAAACAAAGGTTACAACAACCAAGGTCACACAGATAGGTAAGTGGGAGAGCCAGGATTTGAGTCAAAAACTTAATGGCTAAAAACATTTGTCTGCTAACTATGCACCATGCATTGTGCTGGGTGCTAGGGATATTAGTTCCAAACCTCAAGGACCTCATAGTCTTATAGCAAAATCAGAGACACAAATAGATAAGGATACACAGTAGTCATGGTCAGTAATATGCTGGTAAATATCAATCAACTGGCTTAGGCTCAGTGAGGCCGTGAGTAGGAGTACTATTGTACTATGTACCAAAAACTATATAGACCAGAGGTTGGTAAAATATAGTAAGTGGCTTGAGTCCAGCCCACAGCTTATATTTGTAGATTATCCTTTATTTAAAAAATCATACACTCATTTGTTTAAGCATTACCAAATGACTGCTTTTGTGGACAACTGCAGACTTGATTAGTTGCAATGGAGATAGTATGGCCTATACAAAGGTCTAAAGTATTTCCTACCTAGCTCTTTACAGGAAAAGTCTGCCAATTCCTAATCTAGACCAATGTGACCAAAATTTCCCAGTGATCCTTATGAATTTTTCAGGACTTGTAAAAAAGATAGGAAGATAAACTCATTCACTAATCTAGCTATCAAAACAACCCTCATGCTTCTCTGATCATGTTCTCAATATAATTTAATGCAAAAACTATTTACTGCTTTTGATATTATCATCAGAATTAGTACCAGTTTTGATCTTCACTATTGTGAAAATCTGAGAAGGAAAGATTTAAAAAAAGCAAAAGTATTAAAATACAAAAGGAATTCTGGGACTTTCAGTTTCAGTTCCAACACATTAAAAAAACTTGTAAGTCATCACACCTGTCCTTACAATAAGGAAAAGTCTGAGGACAATGAAAATCAGTGACTTTTCTTAGACTCATCAGATAACTGAGATTGCAAGGCAAATCACCATTCTGAAATATACAGAGTCAGAAGAATCCAGATAGTTACAGTCAAGATCAGCTTACCTGGAATAGAAGCTATCAGAAGCAGTAAATGATAATATCTAAAGGTTAACTTTGACCAATTTTAACAAAATGCTAAAGACAGTGGTCAAGCTTCAGAGGAAGATGCTAAGGGCAGTCTTAGGGTTACCCCCACACCTCCATGGGTCTTACCTCCAGAAACTTGGGGAAGAGCCAAGAAAAATTTCTTCATGGCTCTGCACAGACAGAGAGAAAGTAACCATTGTGAAATATGCCCAAAGCCTTATGTTCCATGGTGGAAGGAAAACTTCCAACTCCATTCTCCTCTGGCCATTATGTTTCATTCAGTGGGAGAAACTCAAATACACTTGTGAAGGGCATGGACCCATGACACAGGCCCATTAATGACTGAGAATGTAGAATTCTTTCCTTCCCCATACTTAGCCACATTATTGACAGCACTTCAGTGTAACAGCAGTCAATGACAGCTCAAGAGCTACAAGACAGATTTCAACTAAGGAGTTCACTGAGATATCCAAAAAGGATGGGGTTGGGGAAAGAAAAACCATGAATACTAAAAGAACTTCATGCCTTTGGCACCTACAGCTACAACATACATTCAATATGGCATACCCCTGGCTAAAACAACATAAAACCTCACACTAAAGGCCTGCTTATCTAAATTTTTATTACTCAATTCATCCTACCCAGCTTTCATAGAAAATTATAAGACCTTCCAAAAAGCACTTTCAAGAGAAAAAGCAAGAATTAGAACTAGAGTCAGATATGACACAGATTTTACAATTACTAGTTGAGGAAATTTAAAATAACAATGATTACAATAATATGCTAAGAGTTCTAATGGGAAAGACATACAACATGCAAAAATAGGTAGATAATGTAAACAGAAAAATTGAAATTCTAAGGAATATTACAAAGGAAATACAAGACATCAAAACCAGTTTAACAGTCAAGTGCAGTGGTGCACATCTGTAATACCAGCAGCTTGGGAGGCTAAGGCAGGACAATCAAAGCCAGGTTCAGCAATGGTGTGGTGCTAAGCAACTCAGTGAGACCCTGATTCTAAATAAAATACAAAATAGGGCTGGAAATGTGGCTCAGTGATCAAGTGCTCCTGAGTTCAATCCCCGGTACCAAAAAGAAAAAAAAAAAAAAGGCACTACTGCAACATAAATAAAGAATGCCACTGTTAAGCATATTAGTAGATAGCCTGCGACATCTACTAATAAATCAATAGAAACTCCCAAGTTCAAAATCCAAAAAGAAGATGAACAAATCCAAACAAAAACCTCAAAGAACAGTGGGAAAATCCCAAGTGATTGATCATATGCCTAACTGGAATAATAGAGAAGAGACACTACAGCTTAAGAAAAATTTGAAGTAATAGCCAAGAAATGGACCAAATTCCTGATATCAAATCTCAGAGAATACAAGTAGGGTAAATACCAATAGCTGTAAAAAGAGGCATGCCACATATTTAAACTGTACAAAAGAAAACAAATAAAAAATTTTGAATGAAGTCAGAGAAGGAGGAGAAAGGGCAAATGCCTTCTTAATAATATGGACAAGAATTACAGAGAGTGTCTCAACAGAAACCATGCAAATAAGAAGAGAGGGGAGCGAAACATTAAAAGTGATGACAGAAACAAAACAACCTCCAATGTAGAATTCTATATCCAGCAAATTATTCTTCAGAAGTTAATGAGAAATAAAAACTTCTCAGAAAAGAAGCAAAAACAAGGAATTTATTGCCTGTTGACCTGCTCAGAACAAATGTTTTAAAAAGAGGTCTTAAGGGAATTGCAGGAAGGGGAGAGGGGAGGACATGGGGAAGCACTGGAGAATGGAATCTATGAAATTATCCTATGCCCATGCATGAATATACCACAAGGAACTCTGCTATATATCATTATAATGTACTAATAAACATAATTTAAATAATAATAGTAACAATAATAGGAGATTGGTAGAGTAAGCAGATGGGGGAGGGAGGGGGAAGGAAGGGAAGGTTTTGAGGAATAAAATTGATCAAATTATGCTATGTGCATGTATCATGTATGAATACAGCATAACGACTCCCACTAATATGTACAATTATAATGCAACAATAAAAAAATTAAAGGCTCTTCAGGGAGCAGGAAAATGATCTGACTCAGAAACTAAGTTCTACATAAGAAAGAATGAGTGCCACAAAATACTTCAAATAACCATGGCAAAATGAGCAAAAAGAACAAAGCTGGAGGCACCACACTACCTGATTTCAAATTCTATTGCAAAGTTATAGTAAAACAGCATGATATTAGCCAAAAAAAAAAATTTGACACACTGATAAATGGAACAAAATAGCCCAGAAATGAACCACACATGTACAGTCAATTGGGATTTTTCAACAAGTATACCAAGAATACACAATGTTGGAAAAGGACGGTTTCTTCAATAAAAGGTGTTGAGAAAACTGGATATATATGCAGAAAAATGAAATAAAACTGAATCCTTATCTCCCACCACACACAAAAATCAACTTGAAATGTATTAAAAATGTAAGCATAAGAACAGAAACCGTAAAACTACTAGCAGAAAACAAAGGGGAAAAAAGTTTCTTGCTATTTTTCTGGGCAGTATTTTAGATCTGACCCCAAAAGCATAGGCAACAAAAGCAAAAATTGTTGAATGGAATTACATCACACTGAAAAGTTTCTGCACAGCAAAGGAAACAATAATGTGAAGAGATAACCTACAAATTGAGAGAAAATATTTGCAAATCAAACATCCATCTGAAAATGATATCCAAAGTATATACTTGACAAAGGAGGCAAAAACATGCAATGGAGAAAAGACAGCCTCTTCAACAAATGGTGCTGGGAAAATTGGAAATCCATATGTAGCAAAATGAAACTAAACCCATATCTCTCACCCTGTACAAAACTCAACTCAAAGTGGATCAAGGACCTAGAAATCAGACCAGAGACTTTGCACCTAATAGAAGAGAAAATAGGTCCAAATCTTCATCATGTTGGCCTAGGACCAGATTTCCTTAACATGACTCCCAAAGCGCAAGAAATAAAAGCACGAATCAATGATTGGGATAGAGTCAAACTAAAAAGCTTCTTCTCAGCAAAGGAAACAATCAGCAATGTGAAGAGAGAGCCTTCAGAGTGGGAGAAAATCTTTGCCACACACACTTCGGACAGAGCACTAATCTCCAGAATCTACCAAGTACTCAAAAATCTTTACACCACGAACACCAATAACCCAATCAATAAATGGGCCAAGGAAATGAACAGACACTTTACAGAGGAAGATCTACAAGCAATCAACAGATTTATGAAAAAATGTTCAACATCACTCGTTATAAGAGAAATGCAAATCAAAACCACCTTAAGATTTCATCTTACCCCAATTAGAATGTCCTTTATTAAGAACACAGGCAACAACAGGTGTTGGCAAGGATGTGGGGAAAAGGGTACACTCATACATTGCTGGTGGGAGTGCAAGTTGGTGCAGCCACTCTGGAAAGCAGTGTGGAGATTCCTTAGAAAACTTGGAATGGATCCACCATTTGACCCTGCTATCCCACTCCTTGGCTTATACCCAAAGGACTTAAAATCAGATTGCCTCAGTGATGCAGCCACATCAATGTTCATAGCTGCTCAATTCACAATAGCTAGATTATGGAATCAACCTAGATGCCCTTCAGTAGATGAATGGATAAAGAAACTGTGGTATATATACACAATGGAATATTACTCAGCCATAAAGAAGAATAAAATTATGGCATTTGTAGGTAAATGGATGATGTTGGAGACTGTTATGCTAAGTGGGATCAGCCAATCCCCAAAATCCAAAGGCTGAATGGTCTCTCTGATAAATGAATGATGATGCATAATGTGGGGGGGAAGGGTGGCAAGAATGGAGGAAGGATAGATAGCATAGAGGGAAGGGAGGGGTGGGGGCGGGGTGGGGGGTAAAAATAATAACAGAATGTGTGACAGATACCATTGCCCTGTGTACATGCATGAACGCACAGATGGTGTGACTCAACGTTGTGTACAGCCAGTGAAACAAAAGCTGAACTCCATTTGCATTCAATCAAGCAATAAGAAAATAAAAAGAAAAAAAAAAAAAAAAAAAGAAAGAAACGGAAAAAAAAATAAAACCAGTTTAGTACCTTTTTAATAAGTGTGGCTGTTTATATACCTTTATATTATCTTACAATGGAACTGCAAAAGAATAAGTTCCCCTGAAACTTTTCAGAATATATGAAGATTTATAGGTGAGAAAATCTAAATGATCTCTGTGATATTACAGTCCACAAGTACTGATGATTTTTCAAAGTAAAAGCAAACAAGCAAAAAAAAAAAACCAAAGTATATAAAGAACTCAAACAAATCAATAACAATTTTTTTTAAATGGGCAAGGGACCTGAATAGATATTTCTCAAAAGAAGACAGGCAAAATCCCCAAAATCCAAAGGCCGAATGGTCTCACTGATAAATGAATGATGATGCATAATGCAGGGGGGAAGGGTGGCAAGAATGGAGGAAGGATAGATAGCATGGAGGGAAGGGAGGGGTGGGGGCGGGGTGGGGGGTAAAAATAATAACAGAAATTGTGACAGATACCATTGCCCTGTGCACATGCATGAACGCACTGATGGTGTGACTCTACTTTGTGTACAACCAGTGAAACAATAGCTGTACTCCATTTGTGTTCAATGAATCAATAAGTAAATTTAAAAAAAGATAGGCAAAAAGTCAAAAGATACATGAAAAATGCTTAACGTTATATATCATCAAAAAAATGCAAATTAAAACCACAATGACATAGTCAAATCAGTCTAAATGATACTACCAAAAACATAAAAGACTACAAATGTTGACAAGAATGTGGACAAAAGAGAAAACTTTTATATTGTTGGTGGTAATGTAAATTAGTAGTCATTATGAAAAACTTCATGAAGTTTCCACAAAACACTAAAAAACAGAATTACCTTTTTATTAATCAATCCCACTGCTGGGTACTATCCAAAAGACCTAAAATTAAGCTTACCAAAGAAATTTCTACACTACCATGTTCATTTCAGTCTTATTCACAATAGGCAAGCTATGAACTCATCCTAAGTGTCCAAAAACAAATGAACAGATTAAAAAATGTGGTTTATGCATACAATGGAATACTATTCTGCCTCTGAAAAAAAGGAAATGCAGTAATATGTGACAACATGGATTGCACTAAAGAACATAATTCTAAGTGAAATGAAGCAGACATCAAAAGACAGATATCACACGTTCTCACTTAACATGTGGAATCTAAAATAACCAAACTCACAGAAGCAGAGAGTAGAAGTAATTACAGAGGCCTAGGGATGTGAGGTGAACAGGGAGATGATGGCCAAAGAGTACAAAATCTCCCAATTAGAAAGGAGGCATACTTTTTTTGTGTGAGATCTTAGCACAGCCTGGTGAATATAGTTAATAATAGTGTATAGTAAATTTCAAAATTGTTAGGAGTAAATTTACAAATGTTCTCACCACAAAAGTTGAAAAATATTTGAGGTTGACAAACGTTAATTTGCTTATTCTGTTATGATTATAACAGCACTTTATATGCCAAAAATATATAAATAATCAATTGTTGATTTATGAGAAATTAAATTTTAAAAATAGATTAATACAGAATGAGGAAGAGAGGAAAGAAGGGAAGGAGAGAAAAAGAAGAAATAAAGACAAAATAAAATGTTTTCTTATTGTTAACTGATCTAAAATATAATTAATTATTGCAACAATCTATTGAATGACTATAGCATATAGCATATGGATAAGTAAGATGAATAACAACACTACAATAAGGGACAGGAAGGATGAGCTGACAATATTCTCTTATGAAGCATCTGTACCACACGTGAAGCAATACAATGTTATTCAAGGTGAACTCAGATTAGTTAAAATATATATATTGGAAACTCTAGGGCAATTGCAAAAAGAAGAATTAAAGAAGAATGCTGATATGCTAAAAAAAAAGGAGATAAAATGCCCAAATAAAATCAGAAAAGGCTAAAAAGAGTGGAAAATAAACAAGAATGCAAAGAATAGAAAACAAACAGATAAATATTAATCCATCCAAATCAATAATTGCTTTAAATGTGAATGGTCAAAAATACCAATTAAAATACGACATTGTCACAGTAGATCAGAAAACAAGACTCTATATATTCGCCTATAGGAAACTCATTTTAAATTTAACAAAAAGGTTGACTATAAAGCAATAGGAAAATAGAAATTAATGAAATGAAAATTGGAATAGCCATATTAAGTTCATACAAGGTAAACTTTAGAATAAGGAAAATTATCAAGTATAAAGACTGGTATAATGTTAGAAAGATTTTTTTTCAAGATATATAACAAATGTCAATGTATATGCACCTACAGCAGAGCATCAAAATACATGAGGGCAAAACTGCCAGGAATTCCAAATCCATGGACTTCTTATTACGGCTGGGGACTCCTACATCCTTTTTCCATTAATTGACACATAAAGCAGATTATCAGTAAGGATATAGTTGACTTGAAGATCACTAACAATCAACTTTCTAATTTACATTTATAGAATTCTCTATCCACCATTAGAATATACTCTCTTCTCATGCTCTCTTGGAACATTTACAAATGAGACTATAATTGAGACCTTAAAACATACCTTAACAAATTTATAACAATAGAAATCATACAAAGTGTATTCTGAAACTACAATGAAATTAACCATGAATCAATTTTTAAAGACACCTTATGAAACTCAAATTCTTAGAAATTAAACAATATATTTCTAAGTAATGCATGCATTAAGAGAAAATTTTAAATTTTTTGAATAAAAGTACAACTTATCAAAACTTAGGAGATGCAGCAAAAGCAGTGCTTAGAAGAAAGTATTTTACATTGAATGTATATGTTAAAAAAGAAGAAAGATTGATAATCTAAGCTTCCACTTTAGGAAACCAGAAGAGGATTTTTAGCCTAAAGCAAAAACTAATAATAAAAATTAGAACAGACACCAATGAAAGAGAAAATAGTAGAGAAAATCAATAAAACCATAAGCTGGTTCTTCAGAAAGATCAATTTTTTTTAAAAGAGAAAAGACACAAATTACCAATTTCAGAAATGGATGAAAGATATCACTATTGATTATCATCAATATTAACAGGATAATACTATAAACAACTTTATGACCACAAATTCAATGATACAGATGTAATGGACCAATAGTCTGAAAGACACTTATCAAAACTGGTAACTCCCACCAAGTTAACCCACCACTGGTAACCCACCAAGCTCAACACACACACACACACACACACACACACACACACACATCAGACCTCTAAGTACTAACCTCCTCAGGAGCCCATAATAAAATACAAGCATGTTCAAATATGAGTTGTTCACCCATCAATCAATCTGGAATTATTAGAATCCACCCAGCCACAAAAAAGTACAACTGCCTCAGAAATGCAACACATCTTAACATCAAATGAAGTCTGAGAACAATCTACTTGGAACTGCTGGATCTAATCTTCCTGGCATGCTTGTGGTCATCTAAACCCATCACCATGTCTCCTGCCCCACAGACCTCCTGTTTCATTTATCTTTCTCCTATCTTCATCCTCATCATGCCCCGGGCTTCCTCTTCCCAGTTTAGCTCCAACCATACCTCTTCTTTAACAACTTTTTTATATGACTTTGGAAATCAGATTTCAAGTTTAATATATCCTTCTATATCTTCAAATTTTTCAACAAAAATTTTCCTTCATTTTTTGTCTTAACTGCACTTTTCCACTTCCCTCGAAATTCAAGAAGATACTACTAACCCTTCTTTGTAAACTTCACAACTCTTCTATAAATATTATACAAGATTACTTTATATAGTACTTTGTTTTCATCTATTTCATTTGTCATATCTAGTAAGTATAATGAGTCAATCAAATGAATACCATTTCCAAAGTAGCAACTGATAGCAGTTTTGAAGTAACAAATATTGGTAGTAACACTTAATAGACTTAATAGTGAAATACTAAATAGGTTTAGTTTCACAATCCAGCAGGTGCCAAACACAGTACACACACTATTTAACCTCTGAACTGAAACATTTCCTTATTCCAAAATGCAGGGGGGTTTTCCTCCCTAACTTGCAAGAGAAATTATCTACTTTAGTTTTTAGTTTTACACAGAAATTAATTCAGTCATAGAGATTGTACAATAGCTTAACAATACAATACCTTACTGTACAGGGACAACCTGTAAGAAATACCAATGCAAGAGAGGTCTCTAAATACAATCCATTATAAGTTGGCAAATACTGAAATAAAAAGTTCATGTAAAAGACAGCAGAGAGTTTCAGGGAGTACAGTTTTGAAATATGCTTTCTCCCCAGTTGTCATAAGGCACCAAACTATTTGGTTACTAGTTAACGGGTAGACTCATCTATGTGGGGCACTGGCACACAATAGCAGTTGTGTTCTACCTCACAAAAAACTATCCTTCATTGAATTTATGCTCAGTGGAGCAGTGTTTGCAAACCACTTAGATTCCAAGATGGAAAGAACTACAAAAAGGAAACATCCAGTCCTTCTCTGAGGTTTGTTATTAGCCTCTGTTAGCCACAGGTTACAGGGCACTAAACACTATGTACTGTGTGTTTGCTCCTAACCACTAGGAAAAATAGCATATAACATCTTTCTGAAGACTCCCAGAAAATTTTAAATTAATTTAAAATCTGGGAATTTAACTGGGACATATTTCAATTTTTAGAACTAGTTCTTGTTAAAATATCTCACTAATTCTTTTTGGGTGTCAATTCAATTTGGTTTCAACCAACAGTATTCAATAGACTATGGCTCAAGTTTAATGTTACTGGGAAAAAAGTGAAGAGGGAAAAATAATCAGTTTTATTTAGTTAACTTCCAGCCTAAAATAAGCTTCTTCCTGGATGTTTAAGAAATGCTTTTTAAACATAGACTTGCTAGTTTAATAGGCCAGACATGTATAAGATAATTCTTTCCAATCACAATACAAAAAAGTTAGAGAGCCTAAAACAAAATCCTAAATATCACATTAAACTCATGTCCTCAAAATAGCTTATCAAAACATTATTTTTGAAATATTTTTGTATTGTGCAAAATCCAAAGTATTTATGAAATGGGCAACAGAAAGAATCTACAACTCTAGAAACAATATAAATATACTTTGAAGAATAAATTGTATGATTATATAAAGATATATATTAGAATGTTTATGAAAGCATTGTTTTTTAAAAAATAAAACTTTCCCCAATTTATGGTTATAAATAATCAGAGTTTCTCTGGCCTACATGTATGTTTATATCTATTTTAACAAAATAGACTACTAGTAAATAGGCTTTGTGCATTTTACACAGCATTCACTTTTGAATTTCTGGAAAGCAAAAAAAAGTTATTACTTATTATCAGTTTATGACAACTCATCTCATCATCTTGGAATTACCAGTTTCCTAAGCCAATTTAATGAAAATGGTCATGATTTTCTCAAGAACACTATACTACATGACTGTTTATAACAGAACAGGGTATGGGCTGATAACAGTCACAAAAACTGCAAGGTATGAATAATGTAAGGTATCAGCAAAAGGAAAAGCACCAACATGGACCTTCAAGACAGAGGCCTGTACCACAAGTTCTACGAGGAAAATAACATTTACTTTCTCCCAAAAAATGAAGCACATGAAAAGAGAATAGAGACATTTTACTAAACCTAAGGATTCCCAAAAAAAGATGGAAATTCTCAAAATTTCCACTAATTTTCATATTAAAGCCTGATGATTATAAGCAGCTATTAACATTAAAAAATATATTAAGGGGATGGATAGGCAATATTGTGAATATACTAAATACCTCTGATTATGTACTTTAGAATGGTTAATTTTATGTTATGTTATTTTCACATCAATGCTAATTTTTATAGAATAGTAATACATTTTAAATGATTTAAATAAATAAAATAAATTTTTAAATGATTTTAAGTAAAAGAGAACTGACAAAATCCAATTCATGAACATTACATATGTATTTTTTCCTTAATTTTTAAGAAAAAAGGATTACTTGAATTTTATGTTATTTACTCTGAAATGCATAACGTACTTCTGTTCTTCACTAACTCTACCTATACTATAAAAAGCTATTCTATTTGACCCCAAGAATCAAATATCATTATAAGTTAGATCAGTCTTAATTTGATTTTTTTAAAAATCCTGTACGTAGCCTGAAGTTAGATTTTATGGAACAAAGAGGAAAAAAAATGCAATTTTCAAACTGCATTTTATCAAGCACAGGAGTAAAACAAGGACTATGGCTTCCTGCATATCTCTGTCCAGCCAGTTTTCTTTAGCTTAATATCTACTTTAATCCCAATCTGTTTAAAATGGCAAGAAAGTCAGACACACAAATCTAAGACAGGTTTTAAAAATGATAGTGCATAAACTATCAGGTCATATAACACAAATGTAAATGTTAAATATAAGTAGAAAGATTTTGCAGGAAATAAGGAACAATGTAGAAAACAAAGAAAGTTTTAAGAATCAAATCTATACAGTTTTTTAAAAATCTAGGGCCATTATATACAATTCAGAACCATGTTACTTTCATTTATTTTTCTCTGAATATTTCACGAAATAAATTAGAATCTATTTTCTATTCAAATTAAGGCAATTGTATTTTACAAGAACCAAATTTTGTACAGGAGAGTGTTAGTATTCTCTCTGTCCTATAGATTCATTTCTTGTAAAAAACATAGTTGCACATAACCAAGTTATACTTCCACTTAAAACACTAAACTCCAGTAAATGAGTAAACAAAGATATTGAGTATATCTCCATAATGTCTCATGATGACATGATTAATTAGTGTAAAAATATACACTAATTAAAAGTAGAAGAAAAAAGAAAAAAGAAATAGTACATCAGTAACTAATACCTATAGAGCTCAGAAATCACCGTGTACTTCATTTTCAACTAAATATCACATACTCTACTTCATCAAATGATTACATTCAATGGCTTTATTTTATTTCTAAACATCACCAAATCCAAAATACTCTGGCAAAGCATTAAAAAGGCAATTACTCTTCACTAAATACGTTCAAAATGGATAATCAGATTTTTAGTATTATTATTATAATATATATTTTCTATTGGTATAATTTTATTTAAAAACATAAATTATGCCTATTAAAACTCATATTGCCAATAATGTTTATATAATTATTCAGTTGATTTTTCTTCATCTACATATTTTCTGAAAATACACCATTATCATGCATATAGCAGTGCTTAGTTATCTGGTACCCAATATCAATGTTAATTAAATCTGAGGAAGTATAATTACTTAGTAAACCAATTCACAGACCAAAAATATAGACACAGAGACAATTTTTGTTCTTACAACTTAAAATTAAGTTTTCCCCTTCTCTATTTTTTATTATAAACAAATCATCTAATAATACCAAATTATAATTTGTCATTGCATTTTTCCAACTGGTAACAATAACATCTATCAATATAGGTAGCATATAAAAGACACTAAGAGTTTTCTAATTCCCACCAATTCCCTCACCCAAATCATTCCAAACACAATTTGGGGAGAATGAAACCAAAGTACTGGCACAAATGCAAAATTAGACTCTACATATGAAGGAAAGATCAAGTTAGAAAGAGTGTGTCTGTGTGTACACCTGGTACATTTTTATAAGAAGAGTATTGTCAATATTAGAATAGCCAGAGAATCTATACCATACCTGTGCTCCATAGATATATTTGTCCAACATCTTTCCTCCTATTGTCTGCCCTCCTATATCCCAAACTTGAAGAGTAACATTCAAGTTTCCTAGAATATAAAAAAAAAACATACAAAAAAGTTAAGTAATAATGTAGCAACTGAGCCAAGTTTCACAGCACACTAAGTCACAATGATAAACTCTGAACCCACTGTGCCTTTATTCTAAAAAAAGATTTGGAACTGTGAAAACAATGTTGTCAAAAAAGTCACAGTGGAGAATCTACGTTTATGCCTTTACTTCATCTCCATGGAACCACATTTATAGTCTCCTTCAAAACAAAATAAAGTAAGTTTTAATTTATGAACTTAAGCCTAAGAAAAGAAATATTCTCAACCTTAAAAAAAAGGAAATATTCTCCATTTGTGTTCAATGAATCAATAAGTAAATTAAAAATAAATAAATTTAAAAAAAGGAAATATTCTCAAAGAATAGAACAATAAAGGACATGTGCATGGAGTAAGAAACACACTTTATGATATATTAACCCACCTAACCCCACATGAATCTTGCTATCAGCTCTAAACTCTATAGATTCTAAAACTAAAAAAAAAGACTATAACAATGCATCTTAAGTTCAATTCAAGTGAATCTTTTAATTTGAATGTATGCTATCTACTAATGGTAAATAACCAAAAATTATGTTTTCATATTTAACCTCTAAAATATGAACACATTTGATGGTCCTGTTCAGAACTGATATAAGATACCCAGACCCAGTATATTTCTAAATATTAAGATGCATTCATACCTATTCAAAGTATGTCCATTGAAACAAATTATGTGTGCTCTAAAGTCTTAATAATACACTGTCATTAATTTTCTTTCCCCATGCAAGCATTATAAAAGCATCCTAAAACACTAATTAAAAAGTAATCTTTAAAATTCATTTGTACAGCTTGCAAAATATTTGAGTGAAGCAAAATGTGTACAATAAGCTATTTCGTCTTATCAATGCAACTAATGATTGAGCTACAAAAGTAAGTGACCATGTCCAATATGCATTTAGTTTAACACTTCAAACCATTCCAGCTCACAGCACTATGTTGTTTTCTTCGAAGTTTCAACTGACATCTTCTGAATGACTTGCAAATCAGGAAAATTCAAATAAAAACTGAGAAAATGACCTCAGTTTCAAAACAAAAAGAATTATAAAGACAAGAATTTTTAGATCAATGTCAAACACTAAAATAAGAGATTGTTAATCATACTACTATTTACCTACAAAACTGAAAAGAAAGTAAGACACCAGATTAACCAGCAAAATTTTACCCTTACTTCTAAGTTTTGGTGGGTTTGTATTACAATCTTTCCATTGTTTGGATGTAAGCCTGCTCCATCTGCCACTGTGCAGAGGATTTCCAGGAGGAACTTCCATTAGCGTTAATGAGAGCTACTGAAGTTTATCGCCCACCATCATTCCCACAGAAAAACACTTTCAACACTCACAAAGTAATGAGTGAAATGTTACTAAAGCCCTATGAATGTGAAAACCAAAATGTCACAAAGACTTGTCCAACAACCTGTATAAACTCAATTTCTTAAAAATCTACATTTTAAGAGAGTCAAAGCAAAATAATAGCTTTATACAACACTGTCTCAAATTTAGTAGGTGAGAAAACTAGCTAGAAAGGTATATGTTTCAGAGGCCCTTAGATAAACAGAGAGTAATCCATTCATTTTACTTGAAAAACTCTTTACAGTCATTTGTTTATATCAGAAGACAGTGTTTAACTCTTTTACTTGTAACTTATAGAGTACAACTGTAGGCAATGCTTATTAATCCCTAAAAGGTATTTAATCCAATTTCTTCAAGGTCAATAATCCCTATTACTTAACCTCACATCAAGATAATATGAAGCTTTTTGCCTTTCCTTTTCTTACTTTAAATTCGCATATTCAGATCCTCCCTGAATTAGGTGTTATGCATACTTCAACTTTAATAACATGCTCTTCATTACATGTTTCCAAATGCTGACTGCAATCATTTTTACAACCCTAAATCATCTCCTATCTCCCATTTGGAGATTTATATTCATATGTCGAAGATACTTTTTAAAATCTATACCTTTTCAAACACTGTTGTTTGCTTGTTGTTTTTCTTTTGTTAAGATATAGATTCTAGTGACTCAGTAGTAAAAGTAACTATGCATTATTGATAATCCACTACAATTATCAGCAATGCATATTTTGCTAAAATAGTAGTGAAAAAAATTTACTATCATTATAGCTTTGACAAGAGGTATTAACTTCATAGGTATTTCATATACCTGGAAATACATATTTTTAACTTTACATTAGAATTTGGGGCTATTAACACATAAAAACTAAAAATGGGGATTCCCAATTTGAGGGGAAAAGTCACATAAAGATGTGATTCAAATCAATTTTAACTTTAGATTTGAAAGCATAAACATATGAAGTCTCCTATTATGTTTTCAAGATGATATACCTAAAAAACTGCCTGAGAGTATTCAAATAATACTATAATTTTTTTCATCAAGTCTTTACCTAACACAAATGTGTAACAAGTAAAGAACATTACAGAAATTGTCAGCAATCTAATCTCAAATGCAAAATGCAATAAAGTCCCTGCTCCTCTGTAAGAAATGACATGTAACTAGGAAAAAACAAAATAGATGAGGAAACAAAATACAGGTAAGTTGCTTTTGGTATGAATCAAAGCCACCAAGAAGACTCAACAGTGACCTTGTAAAAGTACACTTGGTGCCTTGGTTAACCTTACTTAAAGTGCTGCATAGTTAAGATGAGACTAAAAACACAAGACTGCCCACTTCTTGTACTAAGACTTAGAAATCCTTTTCACAGTAGAACGCTGTTTACTGGACTGTACCCACAAGCTTCCTGAAAGTATTTTGACTAAGGCTCTTAAGAAGCTCTATCAGCAGAATCTCTGACTAACAGATACACTATTTTAAGCAGTAAAATCTGCACAGTGGTTGCATCCAGACTATACAGCATACCGGATCATGAACTATACTAAAATGGATGAGTATTTGCAGAGTAATGACCTTGAAAACCTGCATGAAGAGAATGTGACTAGATGGACATGAGGTTTACATCCCTAACAATCTGACTGTTCAGAAGACTTTACTAAAATAGCAACAAATATTAGATTCACATACTATGCTGCTTTACTATAAATTCAACGATTCAGCCTATAATGTTTAATTTAGCAAATGATACAAAGAATAATTATTCTACATTGGACACATAATGAATTAAAATTAGAGTGAAAGCACATAAAGGATGAACAACAAACCCTTTAATTTATTTATATTTCTTAATATACATATTAATTACCTAAGATCAAGACACACTAAAACAATTTTGAGTTCATTAAATGTTTAAAAAAAAACTTAACTTTTTAAAATGTAGAAAGTTTTTCTGAAACACTAGATATCAAAATAAAAATATCGTCAGGAAAATTAAGATATACGTTCATTAAGAGTATATGTTTCCAAGCTGTGGATGTAGCTCAGTGGTAGAGCACTTACCTAACATGTACAAAGCCCCGGGTTGAATGTGCAATACCACAAAAAAAATTTTCTTAAAAGAATATATGTTTCCTAACATCATGTTTTAACCTAAATTCTGTCTAAGCCTAAAATATCATACTTTAAATTTGAATCTTAAGAATACCAAAACTTTTTACAAAGTAATCAGAATTTTTACATTGGTAGTACTATTCTATGGTCAGAAATCATTACGAAAGTCACATAAAATGTCCAAACCAGTCTTTGTTTATAATATTTAAGTAGGTTCTTGCTCCTTTAAGTCTTTCAACTAAAAAAGTGAGAGAAATTAAAATTAATAAGAAAAAAAATTAGTGCTTTTGCTAATTAGCATCAAAACAAAACAGCTGATAACTACTGAGGTTCTCCATGTATAACTGGCATCCCTGAGAAAAACTTGTGAAACTAAATTTTGACATGTATATTATATGATTTGTGACTGCTGTGTCTTGAATAGAACTTTAATCTATCTGTATGAATAAGAATGATACAAATAAAAATGTTTTCAGCTTTCAAAACATTAAAGAAAAATAAAGATGAAATACAGACTGTTTCTCATTAAACCTCTTACTGAACGATAACTTATTAATGGAAAAATTAGAATTATTTTTCCTCATATTGTATCTTCCATTTTTCACTGAGAACTAAGTATAATCACAAAATAGAATATATTAATAATGAGATTTGAAGAATATCTCCAATAATCAAGTTTTCCTTAACTGTTCTATAACTTTTATGGGGAGTAATCTGATAGATGGGGTGTTTGAGAAGCTAACAGATTTCAGTAATACTGGAATTTAATAAACCCTGTCCTCCTGTATCACTCACATTCTATATGTGCATTTAACATTATACCATTTTATTCAAATGTGTTTCCTTACAGAGGAGAGGGTGGATGGTGTATAAAGTCAACCAAGATAAACTGCTTTTAATAAAATACTTTAAACATATAATTTGACCATTGAAATTGAATGGACAGAGCATTTTAAAGCCCCAATTGTTCAGAAACTAACTTAAAACATAAACCACTCTTTTTGTGTTATGATTTCCCTGTATTTCCCACAAAATGTGCTGCAACTGGCATCTAAATAGTTTCTTTGCATGGTGAACTGAAACATCTTGAATGCTCAAACTGTATTTTTATGAGTGCCTAGGGACCCTAAATTTTAGTGGTCTATTAAATGCCAGCAATTTCATGCTGCCTTGCATAAAACAGCATTCACATATTAGAGCACAGAAGTTCCATAGCTACATTATACTTCTGTTCCAACTTTCAAACAAAAAAACTAAAGGAGAAGCTAATCAAAATAATATTTTAAAAAATAATCCTTCCCAATCTTTTTACATTTAGTTAATACAATATCTGTTAACAAATTTATAGCATTTAATTTATTAACACCTTTTAGAATTTTATAAGCCACTATGGTTTATCCTCAAAAAATGTATAGTGGCCAGAAATAGTGAGGGGGTATGGGAGCATATGATCTTTTTCTCACCCACATGGACAATATGCCTTCATGGAGATGCTGATGAAAGTTAACCTTCCTACAACAGATTTACTGATTACACATATTTTCTTGCAGAAGCAGCACCAAAATTTATCTTATGCATTTCTGCGTTATGTCTGTTGTTATAAGATTTGCACAATCTTATATGTTAAGACTTTTTAGTCTCTTACCTGGCAATGTTATCCTTCTCAAAAAGAAATCCAGTCCTATAGTTTGCTTGTACTGTTTCCCAAAAGTTTCTTGAGCAAAACACGTAGCTAAGGAGGTCTAAAAAAAAAATTATGTACAAAATACCAAAATTAATTTATGAAAACATAAGACCACTACTAAATCTTAAGTATTCGTTTAACATTTATACTCCAATTGATCCATCTGACAACTTTAAGCAGCTCTAATCACTTACAAGGGAGAGGAAGGACCTAATACCACCAGGTAAACTTCTCGTACTAGCAGCCAGCAGTGGGAACAAAAGACTAATCAGTTAGATCCCTTCAAATCCCCTGGCTGTCAAGCAAGGCAAATTACAATATGAGAATTATTAACACAGAAAACTAAAGCAACATGACCAGTAATCTGAATCTGACCTATCAGTTCAAAAAAATTTTTTCAGAGAACTCTGAGTTTCACTTCTAAGGTTAAATATTTTGAGGGTAACTGTGCTCTCAGCTAAATAAGAAGCACTACTAAGGAAGGGAAAGCAGCTTATAGAATTTCTTCTCATTTTCCCTGTAAGAAATGCATCTTAATAATCTAATTTTCCTCTATGTTAAAATATTAAATAAAAATAACTAAGTAGAATGACCCTGATAATATGTATCTTTTAAATAAAGAAGCTAGCATTATTAAGATTAATATAAAGCAGGCAATATAAGTATTTCCTATTCAAGGATCATAATGCTTAAAAGTCATAAGATATTATAACCAGAACAGATAATTATCTACTTTTTTAATAAAAGAGTTTCATTCAAAAATCCTAGAGCTTTTTTTTTTAATGTACTTCTAACCAAAGGAAATGAACAATTCTGGTAACAATTCAAATAACTCAATAACTCAGAACTCTTAAACATTTCAAATGCACTATTCTTATTTGAAAACCTCCCAAAAAGGACAAAAAGGCAGCCTCACTAAGATTTTATACTCCTCAATACAGAGTGACAAACTTAGGGGGAAATAACCCTTTTTATCTTAAAAGTTAAAATTAGATGTCAACTCTTAAAATAACAAAAACTAAGATAAAATTTTCAAGATAGCTTATTATAGTTAATTATGATGTAAGAACAGCAATGCAAAAGAAAACTTGGCCAAATTTCAATTTCTTTTAACATGACTTAAACTTCCTTTTACACAAAAAAACATATTTTTCACAAATGGCAATTTGTACACCCTAACTCCAACTTTTAAAAATATTTACGCAGAATTTGTAATAAATTACTAAGATATTTGATCAAGTAATTATTGAGCACTACCATAAGAAAGATGTTCTACTAGACATTTAGAAATAAACTCACTACATTTGTTATATCCTTGAAGCATATAACAATTTCAAAACTGAAAGATCAGAATAAAAAAGGTAAGCATTCTTTTTAAAGTCTCTTTGGTTATCTTTTCACGTAATTATATCATTGAACTTGTCTAATTTGGAGTAAAAAAATCATCTGTAAAGAGGTTTAAAGTTCTGAACAAAAATAAGTATCACCACTTCCACAACTAAAAGTACCTCAAATGCTTAATATCTGGATAGCTGAAAATGTAAAAATCAAGAAGAAATTCAAGGCACATTAACAGCATATTATCATTTGAAGTAATTTTTTACTTTCAGTTAAGATGCTCAATATTTAATATTTTTATATTAATATTCAGAAAAATTCTGAGTAAAGTTATTTTCTTGGAAACAAGACTTTCAAGATTTTTCAAGCTCTGTCCTCAAACATTTGAGGCAAAAATAAAGTCTCAAAATCAGTGGACTTTGATTGGAATAAAGTCAAAAGAACAGGTCATAGGAAACACACAGAATTAAAATAGGTTCATCTCCTGACATCTTGCTCTATGAATTATTCAGAGAATCAACAGAATCTAAAGCGGAGAGGCTGCTTCTTCAATTGTCTAGACATTATCCCATCTTTCACACTCAATGTCTCACAAATTACTATATAGATACCCTTCCTAAAAATCATAAGTGAACCACCACCAGCTACCATATCTGAAACATTTTTATCTGATTCTTTGTATTTTTTTTGTTTGGAAAATTAATATTAACATTTTTAATCAAATTACATTGACTGATAAAACAGCAAAAAAGACTATTTTGCCTCAAAAATATCTTAAGAAATGTTTAATAAATCAGAAGTATAAATCAGAACTGAAAATAAATAGAAACACGTGTTGCTGGAGGGAGGAGCTAAATTTCTCTTGAAGAAAACATTAGTGGTTATGTCAATACTATTCTTTATTGCTTCTGTCTGTGTGTATCAAAAATGCCTGGTGTTAAAAGGAACAGGAAAAACTAAAGCTACAAAAATGGCAAAGAGTTAAATCAGGATACAAAGAAGAGAAGCTGAGTTCATAAAAGAAAAAGATAGTTAAAGGAGACTGGAATGTTAGTAGCTGCCAATAATTTGAGGCTGAGTAGGGTATGGAGAAAGAAATGTTTGACATAAAAATAAAAAAAGAATGTTAGGTTTCAAATGCCCATTTCTGAAAATTTCTGGCAGGAAAAAAACTGTTACTTTTTAAATGCATTGTTTAGTCAAGAGGATAAAGACTAAGTCAGGGCACCATAAAAAATGTCACTGTTATTCTTTGAAGCAGAATAATAAATCCTGTTTCAACAATACACAAGTGAAAAAACTATTTTGTCCCACCGGAGACAGAATTGAAACAGAGACCAAAAACTATAATTATTCACACTAAATTAGCAACTATGTAAAAATATGTATAAAAGTCTAAATTTTGGAAAACATGCATTTGAAATTTTGAACGAATTTCAACTGAGTAATAGATATACAGTAGATAAAAGCCAGAAAAAAATGAACAAAAAAATAAAGAAATATGACAGCATATTTGAGGATCATTTTACAATGTACTAGTATTACTGACAGTCATAATTTTAAATGGAATATAAGCTGTCATTAATTGAATGCCATAAAACTTAGGAAACAAACAATTTATGCAGCTTTCAAAATAAAATCTAAATTTATCTAAATGATGAAACCATAAAAACCTAAAATTTTTATTGAATAAGTGTTAGAAACAATGCTGATTTATTTATAACAATTCACTTATTCAAAATCCTTTTTAAGTGCCCAAAAACTTCATAGAGAAAGTGACCCCAAGTTCTTTTCTTTCTCAAAATATTTAAAGGTAAGTACAGGACATCAAAGTATTTTCCCCAGAATAAAACTCAGTAATGGCAGCCTGGAAAGATAAGAAATGATAGGAGTACTCCAAATTTTGCATAGAATGGGATGTTTCCCAGGGGCCTAAAGCTCGACCTTCAGAACCAAAAGCAGCAGCAGTTGTGCAGAGCAAATTGCCAAGGAGGATGCGAAGAGGAGCGGTCACCGCAGAAACCAGGGTCCAAACTACTCCAGCAACATGGAAATGTGAAACCGAAAAGGGGAAGCTGGCAGCAATAAAGGCCAGCGTCTCTGAAGGCTGGCTGGTGAAAGGGGGGCGGGCAAAAGACAAACTTTAGCACTATTCCCGGAAAGGGTGTTGGAGCCCTCCATAGAAGCGACAAGTGAGAAGGTACCCCAGGACGAGGCTCTTGTATTTATTTGGAGGGTAGGTCTCAGATCCTCTGAGATCCCTGCGACCCTCTCCCCAGAGCAAATACCTGGCAGTTTATAGCACTGCAGGAGTTCCACAACCTGGGGTCAAGAACCTCTGCTCAGGGGCACTGACTGCCTGAGGATATTCTCAGGCACGCACTCATTCATTCTTTCGACCAATGGTCATCCGGCATCGAAGGTTGGCTTTTAAGGCAGGGACCTCAATCACGCTGGCAGTTCTACCCTCAGCATCTTGCCCACAATAGGAGCTCAAAACACATTTGTTGAACCAATGCTTGTACTGACAAGTGCTGTGCTGGGAACAGAGAGGAAGAACAGGTATGATACTAGCGTAGTAGCTAACGTTTATTGAGTGCACACCGTGTTCCGAGAGCTTCGTGTGTATTTTCGCATTGAATGTGTATTTTCACATTTCACCCCTTGCGGCGACCCCTATTGATACCATCTTACAAAAGAAGCCGAAATAGGTTCGCAATGTGCCCTCCAGTGACCCGCCGGGAAATGACGGGCGGGATCCTCTCGCAGGGCACCTGGGTCCTGAGCGGAGCTCTGGGGGCTCACTGTGCAGCGCAGGCAGCGGGACCGGGAGGGCCGGGGACGCCAGGTGAGACCTGCACTGCACGCCGAGGCGCAGGACGCCCTGGCAGAGACTCGCCAACCTGGGGGCGAGCAGCTGAAAGCTCCCCAGCTAAGGACGCTGGCCCGGGTCTTGAAGGAGTTCGCGATCCCGCGGGGAGCGGGAACCGACTTTTCCGTTTTTAAGGGGGCGCTGGACAGCTCTCCGCCTCCGAGCGCCGCTCGGTGTTCGGCCGCAGGCACCGCCAGGAGGGCCGGGCCTAGGGGCGCGGGGCTTGGGGCGACGAGGCGACTCCGGCGCGGCGGAGGCTGGGGCGCCGGGGCCGCGCCGGGGTTCCTGCAGGCCTGGGACGGCGCGCCCGCTCGAGGACTGACCTTCCCGGAGGTGCCGTCCCCCAGCACGACGATTTTCAGTTGCCGGTCCTGGCTCTCCTCCTCGGAGTCCGACATGGTGTCCGGCGAACCTGGCCCGCCCCCCGAGGTGGAGGGAGGAAGGGAAGCAGGAGGCCTCCGGGGGCGGGGGAGAGGAGAAAGGGAGGTGATGAAGGGCCGACCCCCCGCCCCGGAGTCTCCACAGGCGCCGGAGGAATCCAGGGAGAATCACTCTCCGGGCGCCATCTTGCCCGCCTCCCCGCCCCCGGCGCGCAGCCCCCGCCCCTGCGCATGACGTGAGGCCCGCGCCCCGCCCCTGCGCCAACACCGGCCCTCCGCCAGCCTCCCGGGCAGGCTGGACCACTAGGATGGCGTGGGGGTGTTCTAGTGGGACTGACGAGACTCAGCGTTGCACTGACAGAGGCAGTTTGCTGAAACAGTAAAGTAAATATGTCTTTCAAGTTAAGTATAGAAAGTGTAAGCATAATGCCTTTCAGGCATCCTATCAAATTCCGCTCTTTCTGTCCCCGCCTGAGGCGACCCCTGAAGCTAATGGTTTAGCCCAACGGGGTGGAGGATGCTGATGTCTGGTTGCCAAGGAACCCAAGAGTCGGAAAGGCGGTGGGGCGTGGCCTGTCTCTCGGCACCCAGGCGCGTTACCCCAAGGAGCCCGAGGTGAGAGTCTGCCACTAACTTGGGATCAGAGGTCCCGCGCAGGAAGAGCCGCGGTTGTGGGAGCTTGCTAACGCCGCCTTCCAGGCGATGAGCAGCAAAGCTGCAGTGAAGTCATTGGAGTTCTCGTTGGGTCTGCTACTTGTCTGGGCCTTTCAAACCCTTAATTTCCTTCTCTAAACAACCAGAGTTGGAAGGTTCATTCATCAGCTGCACTCGGGTCCAACCTCCTTGTGATCGCCCTTTACCTAAGGCACTGAAAAGTGTGGCCCCGCGGAGATTCCATGAAGTCAAAACAATTTTCCATGATAATTTTCCTTTTTCCACCTTCATTTCTCACAAATGTGGAGTTTTCCGGAGGATACCTGTTGTGTATGACATCTTCACTCTAGCAGCTAAGGAAGCTAGTACTTGCTACAGTTTTGTGTGTGTGTGTTTTGTTTTGTTTTAGTGGTGCTGGGAATTGTACCCAGGGTCTTGTGTATGCTAGGCAAGCACTCAACCAACTGAGCTATATCCCCAGTGCCTTTGCTACAGTTTTCAAACTTTTCTCAGTTTTAATTTCAACGCATTGATGGTACGTAATACCCACAAAACATAAAGTCTTCGACATTCACAGTATTTCTTCAGAGTATAGAGAGCCTGTTCCAGATAAAGGCAGATCTGCCCTGGACAACTTTCCAAACAGAAGATCATCCAAATTTTATTAGAATACATCCACATGTAAACAGTTTAATTCTTTCAGAAACTACCTGGACTATGGATGGTTATTAGAATTCTCACTTTCTCAGTGAGTAGGGAAGACAGGGAAATAAAGATACCATCAGAGTACATATGAAAGTGTCATGAAGGAACCCAATTTTTGTACAGTATGCACTAATAATTTTTTTAAACATTTTTTAAAAATTTTTCTCACTATGAATTTTAGCCAATGGCAATAGGTATATCCTCTAAAGTAAAACAAAAATTCCTCATTCTAAAGGAAGATGTTCAAATTCCTCATTCTAAAGGAAGATGTTCACTAGGTTGGGGAGGGTGGGGGTGATCATTAATAATGCCTAGTTCAACAAATATTTAGTCAACACCTACTGGATGCGGCATTCTTGCTCACAATTCTAACTGCTGAGGACAGGAAGGAAAACAAAACGTGTAAGAACTCTGCTCTATGGAATGTACAGTCTGTTGGCGGGGTGTACCAGGCTGAATAATGGCAAGACAAGATGTCAGGCTCCAATTCTTGGAAACTGTAAATGTTAACTTATATGGAAGAAGCATCTTTCTGATGTGATCAAGTGAAGGATCTTGAGACAAGGAGATTATCTAAGACTACCTGGGTAGCCTCTTAATGCAATCATATGCATCCTTAGAAAAGAAAAGGAGATTTGGCCCAGACAGAAAAGAAGGCAGTATAACCACAGAAACGGAGACTGCAGTGATGCAGCCACAAGCCAAGGAAACTCAGCATCTACTAGGAAATGGGAGAAACATAGAGTAAATTCTCCCATTCAGTTTGCAGAGAGAATGCATCTCCACCCACACCTTGCTGTCCAGTTTTATAAGTTAGAACTTTTGGCTCCCAGAACTGTGATCATATAAATGTATGTTATTTTCAGCTACCAATTTTATGATAATTTGATACAGCAGTCACAGGAAAGTAATGCAAAGAACAACACAGATATTCAATAAAAAGAAAACTTCCAATTCAGATGGATTTAAAATAGTAAAACAGCTGATGGAGAGGACAGAGCAAAAATACCTGAACATTATTATTCATCACTAAGAATAGTAAGAAAATAAGTGAATCAGAAAGTAACTTATTTTAGAAAGTATGAGTCTCTCCTATCTTCTTATCAAATGCAGTAGTCATTACTCAGTTCCTTCATCTTCTTTAAAATATTTCATAATTTGAAGATGTGAATTTTATGCCCAGAAGTCCATATGAATATATATTTGGGAGGAAAATATAAAATATTATTGAGTAAGGCAAAATAATGGCCATACTCTCAACTTTTACATTTCTGTATTTCTACTGAAAACATAGGAAAAATATAGATGCAATCCCCAGAACTTACTGGTATACAAAATGTCTAAGGGGAAAAAAATGAACCACTCTTCCTAAAATTATTCTCTCCCATGTGTATATTTAAACATACAGACAGACATACACATATGAATGTATGTAGGGATGTGTGGGGGGTGTTTAAACACCACCTAGAACAAGATACCAAACAATTCAGAATCCCAGAGGACTTCTTCATCTTCTGAGTCATTAATTCCCCAAGGTAACTAGTATTCTGATTTCTAGCAAAATAAATTAGTTTTAAGTGTTTTTGAACTGCTTATGAATAGACTACACACCGTATGAATTGTTTGGTATCTGCCTCCTTTCACTCAGTAGGATGTCCATGAGAGTGTTCCATGTTGTATGTGCAGCAATAACTCGCACTTTCCATTGCCGTATGATTTCCCATTGTGTCCATTTATCACTATTCATTTACCCACTTTCCTTTGATGGACATATATGTTGTCTCCAGTTTGTGAAATGACGAAGTATGCTCCCTAGTACACATTACAATTCCTCCAAAGGAAGTCTCAGTCCACAAATACTACTCTACTTACAAAAAACTATCCGACTGGGATTGTAGCTCAGTGTGGAGCACTTGCCTCACATACATGAGGCACTGGGTTCGATTCTCAGCACCCCATAAGAATAAATACATAAAGGTTTTGTGTCCATCTACAACTAAATATATTAAAAAAGAAAACAAATTCTCATGTACATTTTATAGTTTTGAGGTGAATGAGGCACTCAGCAATCAGGAAACTGGTTCATGTATGCACCCTCTGAACATCTGCTTGTAGTGATTTAACCTTGGAGCATCTCATCTCACATATCTAGTGGTCTTTACTAACGCATCAATTTTCACCTAGTGTTTTGTTCAGAAATATAAAAATGTCATTTCCACACAATATATTTAACTTTCAGTCAAAACCTCCCTGACTTCTTTAAATTGGTGGAATGATGCTAAATTTCATTTGGAAGAATAAACACTTAAGAATAACCAGGGAAGTAAGGAGAGGGGCAAGAAACAAAGGAGCCATCAATTATCAATATATTTTTCAACTTTATTTTCGTTGGTTCTTTCAGTTATACATAACAATAAGATTCATTTTGACCTAAAAAGCATGGAATAAATTTGCTCTAATTCATTCTCCAGCATTTCCCCTTTCCCTCCCCTTCTCCCTCGCCCCCTGTTCCTTTCCCTCTATTCTACTGATCTTTCTATTATAGTTTTCTATAGTTCAAAGATAAGACAGTGCTTATTTTTTCTATTTCTTCTTTAAAAATCCTTTTTAGTTATATATACCACCGGTAAAAATCCTGACATAATCATGGAAAACAAGGTGCTCCTATTCTATCCCCAGCACTTCCCCCCATCACCCCCTGGCCAGTTCTCCTCCCTCCACTTCACTGATCCTTTTCCAATCCATTTTTTAAATTAGTATCCAGTGGACACACCCGATGCAGGGACCCACTGTGTCACATCCATATGTACATATGGGAAAGTTCAGACTCATTCGTTCCACTCTTCTTCCCTTTCCTGTTCCTTCCTCCTCCTTCTCAATCAGCTTAGTCTACTCCTATTTCCTCTACTTTCACTCTTTCTTATTTTTTATGTAATATTCCCCACCCTCTTACTTTGAAATAGCTTCTGCATATCAGAGAAAACATTCTACCTTTTGGGGAATAGATTATTTCACTTAGCATGATTGCCTCCAATTCCATTCATTTATAGGCAAATGCCATATCTTCCTGTGCCATAATTCCATTCCTCTTATGGCTGAGTAATGCTCCATTTTGTAACTATGCCATATTTTTTTATCCATTCATCTGTTAAAGGATAGGAAAGTTCGGATCCTAGGATTGTGTATTGTGCTGTTATAAACATTGATGTGGCTGCATTACTGTAGTATGCTGATTATTTACTTATTGGTTCTCTTTAGTTATATATAACAGTAGAATCCATTTTGATATAGTTATACAAGCATGGAATATATCTTATTCTACTTAGGATCCCATTCTTGTGGATGTATATGATGGTGGAGTTCACTGTGGTGTGTTCATATATGTACATAGGAAAATTACGTAAGATTCATTCCACTGTCTTTCCTTTTCCTATTCCCCACTTCCCTCCATTCCCCTTTGTCTAACTACTGAACTGTTCTTCTCCTGACCCCATGCCTTATTGTGAGTTAGTTTCCACATATCACAGAAAACACTCGACTTTTGGCTTTTGGGAACTGGCTTATTTCACCTAGTATGATAGTCTCCAGATCCATCCATTTATGGCAAATGGCATAAAGCTATTCTTTGTGGCTGAGTAACACTCCATTGTATATATGTACCACTTTTGCTGGGTGAGAGGGGTCAAGTTTCATTGTCCTTCATATGGATAGCCACTTTTCCCAGTCCCATTTGTTTCAAAGGCTATCTTTGCTCCAATGTGTTTTTGGCACCTTTGTCTAGTATCAGATAACTATATTTATGTGGGTTTGCCTCTGTGTTTTCTACTCTGTTGGTCTTCATGCCTGTTTTGGTGCCAGGACCATGCTGTCTTTTGTTATTATAGCTCTGTAGTATAATTTAAAGACCAGCATTGTGATGCCTCCAGCATTGCTCTTTTTACTCAGGATTACTTTGGATATTCTGGGTCTCTTGTATTTTCAGGTGAATTTTAGAACTGCCTTTTCTTGCTCTGTGAAGAATATTATTGATTTTTTGATGGGAATTGCATTGAATCTTTGTAACATTTTGACAATATTAGTTCTGCCTGTTCAAGAACACGGGAGTTCTTTCCATCTTCTAAGGTCTTTTTCAATTTATTTTCGTTAGTATTCTGTAGTTTTAATTGTAGTGGTCCTTTACCTCCTTCATTAGATTGATTCCCAAGTTTTTTTAATGGGATGGTTTTGCTAATTTATTTTTCAGCAGATTCATCATTGTAGTATAGGAAAGCAATTGATTGATGTGTGTTGATCTTGTATCCTGCTACTTTACTAAATTTATCAGCTTTGGAAGGCTTCTGGTGGAGCTCTTGGGGTCTTCTAAATATAGGATAGTGTCATCAGCAAACAGAGATAATTTGACCTCTTCTTTTCCTATTTATATCCCTTTAATTTCCTTCCCTTGCCTGATTGGTCTGGCTAGAATTTCAAGGACAGTGTTTAATTGGATTGGTAAAAGTAGACATCTGTATCTTATTCCTGTTTTTAGAGGAAATGCTTTCCATTTTTCTCCATTCAGAATAATGTTGGCCTTGGGTTTGTCATGCATAACCTTTACAATGTTGAGGTAAGTTCCTCCCATCCCTACTTTCTCTAGTATCCTGAACATGAATGGGTGCTGGACTTTGTCAACTACTTTTCTGTATCCATATTGAGATAATTATATGATTTTTGTCTTTAAGTGTATTTATGTGGTGAATAACATTTATTGATTCTGTATGTTGAATCAATCATGAATTCCTAGGATAAAATCACTTGTTCACTGTGTGCTATTTTTTAAAATGTTTTTTGTATGTGGTGGCAATATTTTATAGATAATTATTGGTTATTTGTTCACCAAGGGTATTAGCCTCAAGTTTTATTTCTTTGTTGTGTATTTGTCTGATTTTGGTATCAGAGTGATGCTGGCTTCATAGAATTTGGCATTGTTCCCTCCTTTTCTGTATCATGAAACAACTTGAGAAGAATTGGTATTGATTCTTCTTTAAAGATTTGGTAGAACTCAGCTACGAATCCATTCAGCCTGGGCTTTTCTTTGTTGGAAGGCTTTTGATAACTCCTCAATTTCATTACTTGATATTAATCTGTTTAAGTTTCTGGTTCAATTTGTGTAGGTCATATGTCTCTAGGAATTTGTGAATATTTTCACGATTTTCCAGCTTATTTGAGTATAAATTCTCAAAGTATCTTCTAATGATTCATTGGATTTCAGTAGTACATGTGGTGATATTCCACTTTCAACTCTTATTTTCTTAAGTTGGGTCTTCTCTTTTTTTTTTTTTTCTTTTGGTTAGTTTGTCTAAGAATTTATCAATTTTGTTTATCCTTTCAAAAAAGTCAACCCTCCTTCTTGGATCCTTTGTAGTTCTTTTCATTCTCAATTTCATTGATTTCAGCTCTGATTTCATTTCCTATCTTCCTCTGATTGTGGTATTAACTTGTTCTTTTTAGGTATGATGTTAAATCATTCATTTGGTATCTTTCTATTTTTGTAATATAAGAACTCTGTTATAATTTTTTTCTTAGAACTCACTTCATACTATCCCAGAGATTTTGACATATTGTATCACTATTCTCATTTGTTTCTAAGAATTTTTTTATTCATGAAATGGTTAGAATTGGTTTTTTTCATGTGATATAAAGTAGGATTCAAGTTTTATTTTTATTCTATATGACTATCTGATTTCTTTTGGTATTCATTCATCATTCGGAGTGTATTATTTAATCTCCAGGTGTTAGAGTGGTTTCTGGTCTTTATCTTGTCCTTGATTTCTTACTTCATTCCATTATGATCTGATAGGATACATGCTATTATCTCTCTCTCTCTCTCCCTTTATTATTTATTTGTATTTGCTAAAATGTGTTTTATGGCCAAAAATATGATTTATTTTAGAAAATATTCCATGTTCTGGTGAGAAGAATGTGAATTCATTCATTGATGGATGAAATATTCTGTAGATGTCTGTTAGGCCCATTGGCTCAATAGAATTTTTTTAGTTCTGAAGAATCTTTACTTGGTTGACCTCACCCAGTACTGTTATATTGTTGTCCATTTGATCTAAATATTGAAAAGTTTTTATTTTATGTATGTAGATGTAGCGTTATATCTTCTTGTTGAATGAATCCTTTAATCAGTATGAAGCAACCTTCTCTGTCTTTTCCGATGAACTTTAATTTTTCCTTGAAGTCCACTTTGTCTAATATGAGAGTAGCCATCTCTCGTTGTTAATGGGTACCATCTGCTTGGTGTATCTTTTCCCATTCTTTCAGCTTCAGTCTGTGGATGTCTTTGTGAGGTGAGTCTCTTGCAGACAACATATTATTGGGTCTTTTTCTTTTATTCCAATTGACTAATGTATATCTTTTGATTGAAGAGTTTAGACCATTTACATTCAATGTTATTAGAAAGAAATAATTTTTATTTCTTGCCATTTTTATTTATTTCTAATGTTTTATTCAGATTTGATTATTCTTGAATTGACTGTTCTTGTGAAATTCATCCCTATGCTTGTTTTCATGTTTACTTTTTATTTTTTCTTCATGAAATATTTTGTTGAGTATGTTTGGTAGTATGGCTTTGTGGTTATGAATTCTTTTTATTTCTGCTTTTCATAGAAGGTTTTTATTTCATCTTCAATTCTGAAGAACAATTTTTCTGAGCATAATAATCGTGGTTGGCACCCATTTTCTTTCAGAGATTGATGTAAATTATCCAAAGCCCTCCTAGGTTTTATATTCTGGGTTGAGAAATCAGTTGTAAACCAGTTGGTAAATGTGACCTGCTGTTTTTCTCCTTCAGCTTTAAAAATTCTATTCTTGTTCTGTAGTTAGGTGTTTTTATTGTTATGTGTCTTGGAGAAGATCTATTCTGATTTTTTCAAGTTTGGAGTTCTTTATGCCTCTTGTATTTGAATTTCCATCTCATTCCTGAGATTGGAATATTTTATAATATTTTATTGAAAATATGGTACATCCCTTTAGTTAGTATTTTGGAAATTTGATCTACCTCCAGTGATTCTTAAATTTGGTCTTGATTTTTTTTTTATATTTCTTGAATATTCTGGCATGTTCTCTTAGTATCTTTTCTTTATAATCTCTTTATTTTCAAGGTTATATACTTTGTCTCCAAGGAAATCTTTCTTCAATGTGATCTAATCTGTTTGTGATGCTTTCAAGTCAATTTTTAATTGATTTATTGAGTCTTTACTTCCAGGAATTCTGTTTGTTTCTTTTTCAGAATCTCTTTCTCTTTTTTGAAGTGATCTTTTACTGCCTGCATTTTCTCTCTGATTTCACTTCTTTTAGCTTATTGAACAATTTAACTATGAACTTCATAAATTTTTTTTCTGACATTTCCTCCACCATGGTACTGATGGAGTCAGTTGCTAAAATGTGATGGGCTGTTTGGGGTGGCTTCTTCCCTTTCTTTTTCATGTTGTTTGTATGACTACCCATCTATTTGGGGTGGTTAACACTTCTTCTTTTAAGCAAGGGACTAAGAGCTTCTTTCTCATAAGACTCCTGAGTTGGGCAAATATCTGGTTATTGATTTTTAACTCAATGCACAGAAGACTCTGCTGTTCTAAAAATCAGCACCCCTTTTAGAGAAGTCACTGAATCCTATTTACTTCAATCACTTCAAAGCCAAGCCAGGTGCTATTTAACCTTATGTAAAGTAAAAAACTTGTTGATATGTTTCTCCATAATTCTTCTAATCCAGGTATAAACTAGTAAAATTCTGGAGTACGTCAAAAAAATTATTAAATTGGTAAAATTGCTATAACATTATATGGGGGCTAAAAGGGGGAAAAGAGTAAGACTTGGCAAAAGGGAGAGAAAAAGAAAAAAAGGTAAAAATGAATAATATGCACCAAGATAAAAAGGAGGAAAAGATGTGTTGAGGTAGTAGCAGATAGTATAAGGGAGAGAACAAGGGGTAAGAGGAACAAGTATAAACCAGAACTAGGAAAACAAAGATAGAGTGATTCCAATTACTGCTTTAAACCATTAGAAGATATACAGTCAAATAGGTTGAAGGTAGAATATTGATTATTAGGGTAACAAGTATCAATCAAGATACAAAGTGATATATATGATCAAAGTTGACATTAAAGTTATTTATAGTAAACCATATCAAGGTGAAGAAAATTCTTATTGAATCTTTCTTTGGATTTCATTAGGATTCGGGACATTTAGCAGATGTCCATCATTCTTGGGCTGTGGATCCTTCCAGAAGTGCTAGAGCACGGAGCCATTCTCTTAATTGCAATGGACCTCCCACCAGCCACTTCTGGCTTATCAGCTCAGGGTCTATGGCTGACTGCTCGGAGGATGTGGTGTTGTGTCTGTTGGCTGTATTATGTAAGGAGTTCAGGATTCTGGGCTCTGGGTTGTCACTGTGCACCCACTCCCCTCCACAGGATCCTGTATAAGGTGACATAGTTGCTCTACGAGGCCCCAGACCCAGGCAACATTCAGCCTTGACTGACCTTTCACCATGGTCACGATCTGGGTGCCTTCCCTTTAAACTTCCTGGGAAGTAATCATATGGCCGTATCTACTTTGTGATAACTTGCAAGGGTATAAATTTAAGATTCATACAATTTTCTATGTTTCACTTACATTAAAAGTATCAATATATGTATATATGATGGATAGTAACAGTAGAATCAAATCTAGAGGGATATAAACCAAATTATAAATAGCTCCCAATAGTAATTTGATTACAGAGGACTACCCTTTCCATGTTATACATTTTGATCTTATATGAATTCTTTACAGTGAACATAAATTTGATTAGAAATCAGTAAAGAAAGAATGAAAAAGTAGGTCAACAATTACAAAAGACATAACCACAGTCCTTTTCAGTGAGCAAATGAGAACTTCAGCATGTGTTTGGTACATTCTACTATTACATAGAAAACCTGTTAGTTTCACAATCATCTGAAAGCCTTTGTTTGAAAAGAAAAAAGTCCTCCTGCAACAGAACCTCAGGCTGGTTTGTGAGCAGCAATTTCCCAGCTGTCCACAGTTCTGCCTCATTGCTTGGGGATGTGCTTCACTGATTCCTAAAGCATAGCTCCAGACAAACCGAAAACCTGTAGAGCGGGAGAGTTCTCAAATCACCTCCACAGCTGTGAAAACCAGACCTATCACAGCTCTCCAGCGAGGAAGCCTGGTTAAATAAGGTAATATGGGTGCAAGTGTTTTGAACGTTGGATTTGGGGTGCAGATGCAAACTATTACTTGAAACTCAATGGTGGGAGCTTTCAGGGTATGGATTTCCCTGACCTCAGAATTCTCAGAATTCAGTGATTTGAGGAAACTGTGTTTCCAGATTCCATGGGATGGTAGTGTGCTCCTCAAGACATAACATCTTTTACTTTAATCTCTTCTGAAACTTTGTTTTATGTAGATCTCTACTGCATAACTATTCATCTCTGATGGTCTTTACCTGTGTCATCTGGGTTTCCAGTTTATGCATGTTGTTCAATTTGGTTTTAAGAGATTGGGACATGTGAGATGGGACAAGGTAACACTCTTGTCTAGTGTTACCTTGACCTTGGTATGGGGTCTCCCCAAGATGAGTTCCTTTGGACAATAGTCCTGTGAATTGCTTTTCAAATAAAGTTCCAAAGCAGCTGTGGCTACTCCACATTTGGGAAGTGACAATGAACCTGAACACCTCTTAGTCTGACAAATACTACAACAAGCCACCTCTGTGGGTCTCTTTTTAAACCCAATGCAGCTTGAAAAAAGTAATCCAATATTACTTGCAAAATAGGTTCTTTGGTCAAAAAGTTGGGGATTTTCCCAGGCAATATTTACTAATATTATGTAGAACTGAAGTAAAAGAAATCATAATTTCTGAAATCCTAACTTGAAATAAAAAATTTCAGGAAAGGAAAAAAACCTTTCCAATAGTTAAAAAAAATCGATTCCTAATACTTAAATCCTCATTACTGAAGGGCTCATTTTGTCCTTCTTGTCTCCTTAAATATATGTGGAGCTCTGTATGATGTACAAATGTTTTGACTCAGAATGTATGTAAAGTTCAAAGGAAGAAAAACCACACACAGATATTTATGTAGACCTACAAAAATACTAATATTAAAATAAAGACATCTTAATGACTGGTTCCTTGTTTGGAAAGAATCTGTTTAAAGCTAAGAAGTGCCTTAGTCATGATTAGGAAAACAAATTACTATCATAGGAACACGAAGGGGCACTCCATCACAGTGGTTAAAGTGGTAACCTAGATTTAAATAGATCTGATGTTCATTTTGTACTCACGCTTATGACCTTGAACAATTGATTTAAATTCGCATGAATTTCAGTTCTTTGTCTACAAATGGAGATTACAGTAATAGTTCATCTACAAAATGGAGATTATAGTAATAGTACTTTCATTATAGGATTGTTATGAAGCTTATCAACAATACAGATATAGCACTTAGTATAATACCAAATCTACGTGAAAACCTACTAGAAAAGTCTCATTTTTATATCAAGTAAGCACATTAGAACATAAATATTCAAATGTGCTCCATCTATAAAACACTCATGCTAGCAAGCTATCCAATGGAGCCAGCAATGCTAATATTTTTCCAAAAATTTTTTTTTTTTTTTTTTTTTTGCGAGATGAATGAAGGGAGAGAGAGGAAACTTCCTGAGTAAACGTGCATGAGCATTTGGTGGGGCAGGGAGAACCATTTTCCTGAAGAAATTCAACTGAATTCAATAAAAACATTGGATTTAGCCTGTGTACACACAAAGCTGTGGATTAATACTGCATGCTTTGTGATGGTTAATTTTCAGAAACTGAGGTTTCCTGGAGAAGAAATTCTACCTCAAGACTGCCAGTCTAGAAAGCCTGCCGGAGTTTCCAGCCAGCATGCCTGCCTGCCCTGCAAATTTCAAACTTGCCAGAGTCTACACTCCATGAACTAGCTTAAAATCTGTCTGTTGCTCTGTCTCCCTTGCCCCACATTCTGTTTCTCTGAAGAACTCTAACTGATACACCCTGCGAGGGATATGAAAATGAATTGTACCTTTATCTGATTGCTGTGTATGCTACATTTCCACATAGAAGAATTTCCTAATTCCTCTTTTTGTTTTTTTTTTTTTTTTTGAGCACCCATTATGAACCAGACAAGAGGAACCTCAATGTAGATTATCAAATGTTATCTTCATGATGTTCCAACAGAATTAAGATGGAGAAGATCTAGAATTAGTAGATATAGTAGAATTATACGTTGAAACTTATAACTTGCTTTACAGAACATGAGATACTGAAAGAAGGGTTGAAAAAAATAGAAAAAATAAAGCAAGAAATAAAGACACCTGAAAATGAAAAATAGATAAGTAGGAAAAACTTTTATTTCAAAAATCTCTTGTAACATACCCAGGAAACATTTTGTGCCATCTTGAGCTGAGCACAATTAGCTTTCTCTAAAGAAAGTTTAATTTCTGCATAATAAAACAGAGTATACTTTTCCCCAGATACTCAATCTCCACTATCACATGGCATATTCCTGAAAATTATTTAAGGATCTATACTAGAAAAAATATGAATATAAAGAGAACAATGAAACATAGATTTCATTTCAGTTCTAGATATTAGTAACTTGGCTGCCTTGGGTAAGTCTCTGGAGCCTCAGTTTTGTTACCAGAAGACAGAAATAAGTAAGCACCTCAGTATTGAGAAGATCAAACTAAATACTAGTAAAGACCTCTGAAATTTAGACAGAGATTTGCAAATACTTGTTGTTTTTCTTCATTTTAATTTCCTTTTTTTCTACATACAATTTAAATGTAACAGAAATAGTCTTGGAAAGAAACTAAAGCTAAAACTCTGCATTTTTTAAAATGGAACTTTAAGAAGTAAAACTTACAATCCCTGAAATTAAAATCTTAGGAAATGGGTTAAATAGTACTTTTGCAACATCTCAATAACTAGAAAGATAGATATAATGAAACTACCCAGAATGTAACACAAATGTATCAGGACATTAAAAACAGGAAAGAGAGGAAGAGAAACCTGAAGAACAAGATGAGACGATGTAACATATCCCCAGAGTTGGAGAGAGAGGCACTATTCTAAAGGATGAAGTCTTTTTCCAGAACTAATAAAAGACATTTTAAAATGCAGATATGTAAAACACAATATAGTCAGCAGAATAATGAAAAGTGGTACCCAGACTCATCCTGGCAATTCTTCTTAAGCCACCAAACACCAAAAAAAAAAAATTTCCACTTTATATTCTACATAGGCTAATCAGAAACCCAAATTAATTTATTTCCTCATAACCAGGAAGTACAAAATAATAGCACCTATCACAATCATATATTTAAGTGTGACTTTTAAAGCATTTGAGGTTTTTCTCATATTTTTTGGTTGTTCCCCTATCAGTTCATTACTTGCTGGAAGTCATACCAGAAAGCATTTTTGCCAACTATTTATGTTCTTTCTTTATTCAGGTAAAGTAAACCCCATACTTTCTCAGTAGGGTTAAGGTCAAGACTCTGAGGGGAGCTACTCCTTCCTAATTAGTTCCCCAGACTCCTCTTTTTCTCCCCCGCTTTAAATGGCCACAACAGTCTAGGGAAAATGTTTGCAGTCATAATGCCCCTGATGAATGAATCCCTCATGAGGCAGCTGGTTTCCAGAAGGGACCCCTCGCTGTGCTGCAATTATGTTGAAGCTGAACCCCAGTAGTACAGGTCACAGCTGAAGTACTTCAGGGAGAAATACCCATCTCTGAGCTTCATTGTATGATACACTGAGCTGACACCCCTGCCTCTCCCTCCAAAGCCCTCACCCAAAATATCAGTATTCCCATTAGTTAATGAGAAAAATCCTTAATGATGGGAATGCATGTGGGGGTCCTTGCCAGTGACCTGTGGAGGGAAAAGATCCATGCTTTCAGAGTACTTGTAACTTAGAACCCATTTAGAAATTTGAAAATGATTTTCTACTTATTAGATAATTCACTTAATTTCTGAGCTACTAAATAGTCACCTGTGAATGGTGGGAGCCATATGACTTGTTTGAGATTCTCAGGAAAAATCATTCTGAAGGGGAAAATGTGTAAATATAAAATTATATATCACACTAAGAAACACAAGATGCAGGGAAATTTTAAAAGGCTTTATCTTAACAGAAAACAAACAATTTAAAACAGGTACACAGGATGCAGAATTATTCGCCTTGGCACTAGCCGAATGTATGCAGTTCAACCACCTTTCCATGACTCCCACAGATTTATTTATTCTCCCTCCATGATCCTTCTGGATTATAAAAAACTTCGTGCTCCTGTTCCATGTGAAGGTGTAGCTCTCCCCCACTTGATCCTGTCAATAATGTTGTACCAGATATGAAGCTGATTATTGTTTATGCCAAAAGACATAACTGAAGACATAACTAAAGGCACCTATGAGACCCCTGTGATTCCACCTTTACATTCAGTTCAAGGAAAAATAATTCTAGTCATTCTGGGAACAAAAATAATAGACATTTTAGTAGACAGACTCTTATTGTGTGAGAAGAGATCACCCCTACTCAAAGTTAAAAGACTAATGACAGAGTCATAGGAGAGATTTGTAACACATTAAATGGAAATATACTGAATAACCAGAATAAGTAGAGTGCCCACACTACAGGGATGCTACCAGGATTTTCTAGGGCTGCTATAACAAATTAACACCAACTTGGGGCTTAAAATAACAGGAATGTATTTTTTTCTCCTAGTTCTGGAGGTCATAAGTCCAAAAGCAAATCGTCAGTAGAGATATAGTCCCTCTAAGGGCTCAAAAGGAAAATCCTTCTTGCTCTTCAAGTGTCTGGTGGCTCTAGGCATTCCGTAGCTTGTGGCTGCCTCACTCCAGTATCTGCCACCATCAAGATGTGACCTCCTCCATCTCCAAGTCCTTCCTCCTCTCTGTCTCTTAGGACACTTGTTGCTCTTAAATAACCTAGGGTGATCTCATTTAAATTACATCCTCAAGGGTGCATTTTTCAAATAAGGTGACATTCTCAGGTTCCAGAGTTAGGGCATGGACACATCTTTCAGGGGCCCATCCCATTCAACCTGCTACACTTCTAATCAGACTTCTAGGTAGAATAGATCTCCAAGGTTTTGATTTGAGACAATCTATTCTATTATGAATGTCAAGGTTTAGGCATGAGGTCCTGAGGGAGACAATGCAAGAACTTTCAGAGGTGAAATAATTATGTGAGGTTTAACTTCATCAGCAGATTAATCCACTGATATGGATTAACTGAGTGGTAATTGTAGGTAGATAGGTTGTGGATGGAGGAAGTAGGTGACTGGGGCCATGTTTTGGGGTTTATATTTTGTCCCTGATGAGCAGAGCTCTCTCTCTGCCTCCTGGTTGCCGTGTCCTGAGCTGCTTCCTCTGCAACACACTTATGCCATGAGGTTCTGCCTCACCGTGGGCCCAGAGATATGGAGTTAGCTGACTATGAGCCAAAATAAACTTTTCCTCCTTTAAGTTGTTCTGATCAGTACTTTTGATCACAGAGACAAAAAGCTGACTAAAGCTGACTTAAATAATGAAAAGATTGAATAAAGTATGAAAAGACTCAAGATACAAAATCACAGTGAAGCAGAAGATTAAAGCAGTTAACAAAACTAAATCTATGAGTGTAAGTAACTTCAAGTCTTGAAAAATAAAATAATTTAAATTTTTTAATATTTCAAAGGTCAGTAATACGTACAGAGCAGTGCAGTGGTCAGTATGGACAACTGAATCACCCCAACAACAGAGGGAAAATTTTCAACTTTAAAATGTGTTTATCTAGTCCTAGTTATAAGTAAATGCTGGATTTTATCAAACTTTTTTATATTAAGGATTTTTCCCACTAATGTTGCTTTTGCAATACATTGAATTGATCATTTTTAAATAAAATCAACCTGGTTATTAAAATTTTGCAGTAACTAAAAATATCTTCAACCAAAGTCTATATTCACTCATGACTTTTTAAAAAGCAACCTTTGGAAAATTAGGAATAGAGGAAAACTTCTTTAATATGATTTTAAAATTCTTGATACCCTTCAATAAACATCACACTGAATGATAAAACTTTCAGAGCATTCCTAAATTAGAATAAACAAGCAATGATGTTTATTATGTTATCCTCTTTTTGATACTATAAGAAGAACAAACATTGGAAAAGATAAACAGTCTCTGATTATATGACCACCTCCATAAAGAGGGTAAGAAAACTTAATAATGCACACACATAAAAAGAGTTCATTAAAATTGCTAGGCACAGTGCAGCGCACCTATAATCCCAGTTATTCAGAAGACAGAGGGATTACAAATTTGAAGCCAAACTTGTGAACTTAGAAAGACCCTATCTCAAAGTAAAATAGAAAGGAATGTAGTTCAGTGGTAAAGAGTTCCCTGGGATTCAATCCCCAGTACCAAAGAAAAAAGTTTGCTGTATACAAGAGCAATGTGCAATGATTAATGGTATTTCTAAAGGAAAATTTAGAGGTTATATTTAAGAGGGAAAAGGCAATCCCATGTGGACTGCCACGTAAAAAGAACAAAAAAAGTCATATTAATGTGGGTAAATAAACACCAAGCATATGAGATGACATCACACGGTGTTTGAAAGGATAGAATTAAAATATAAACAATGATAACATTCATGTCAGAGAATGAAAAGCATAAATAAAAGTGGTTTAACGTCAAAATGAAGAAATGCAAGGTTGGTTTGACATTATAAAACTAAATCATGTAATAGGTTACATTTAAAAATTGAAAGATAAAAATTATGACCATCTTAATAGATGGAAGGAGGAAAATTTCATAATTCGATAGAATTGAAAATCTATTCATGACTTTTTCCAAAAAATTTCACTGTATTGTTTCACATTGGATCTAAGGAAGCACAAGCTCCAATGTCTTAAATCCCACTTAAGGATGTACAGTCCTCTGTCCTTTACAGTTACAGGGCACAAACTTCATCAACCCAGTTCTAGACTTGCAGCTGCCAAAGGTAGAGGTCCCTGTGAAATGACAGAAGGGGACATCCTCTTGTTTCCTGAGAGAGGCATCAAAGCTGAAGAGCAGAAACAATCTTGCCAACAACCTTGCCACCAGCACTGTGAAAACCACCCTGCATCAGAGATTCCCCAACATTCAGAGAGGGGAATGAGCACAGGGTTGGCAGTTTCTGGACATAATTTGGACAGATTTTAGACTGAGGGACTCTGTTGGAGGAGTTCCATTCTTTTCTGTGATTCCGTTTTGCAGAGAGAAAGTTCTGCCACCTTGTTCCTGACATCAACACACACTCTATCATCTCTCCAGCATCCTCTTGTGTGCATTTCTTCTTTGCTCCATGTTCCCTTAACTCCATCAGGGAGAATCTTTGGGCTTACGTCACTTGTTCTGTCAGCATCATAGCTTCATCATCCTGGAAGAGTTGCACACCATACCGTGTGACAGAAGTCACCACCTTTCCAGAGTGCCCAGCAATGGCTGTTTGACCAAGGCCATAGATGGGGTCATTGGAATGAGGTAGAATATCCAAGCTGAACATTACATTCACTTGAAGAATGTCCAAACCTCTGCTTGCAACATCAGTTGCCAGAAGAATGGAACAAGCCTTGGCCTTAAACTTATTCAGCTGTCCCAGGCACTTGCTCTGACTCATCTGTCCACAGAGGGGGTAGCAGGAAATCCAAGATTTCAAAGTAGAAAAGCTGTTTTCTGAGTATGATTACAGGTGCTGTGGAATATCATGAAGGACTTTCCTGTCAATGCCTTGACAATATAAACCAGGAGTGTATCCTGGAATTTAGAGGGAATAACAAGATAATATTTGCTCTAAGTTTTCAATTTCTGATATTTAGAGGACACAGTGAAGGGTTTCTTCACAGGATTTCACAGGATTCTTCAGAGTTGCACTCTTAAGTTTTTGCACTTTCTGGGTCATGTTAGCAGAGAAATGTTTTCCAAACTTGAGGGATCACTTTGAGGATTTTGCCAACCTATTATGATATGTGGGTTTTTTGTTTGTGTGCGTTTTGTTTTTGCCAGGGCTAGAGATTGAGACATGGAATAGATTTCACCTATAGTCACTGCACCCTGTCATCCAATAGTGGACCCCAGGGCTTCAGAGGGCTCTGAGCTCTGAAAGGCCAACTTCTGAGTGGGGGTTAGCACGTAGGCAAACCAAGGATGGGGCGCTCACAGCAGAGTATTTAGGATGGGCTAAGCCAACGCCCCTGTTCTTCCAGAGCCAGTTTCTCCCAGCCTAATATCTCAACCTTGTATAGCCAGAGGAACAACTTCAATATGGATCTTAGTGGGCTTTGCCCACCTCCACTGGTCACATACATCTGTCACACCCAGGTCTTTAAATGTTTTTGTTTCCTCCTGCTCCACTGCCAGCTGGTACGACTCTGGGTGAATCATGCTCCTCCAACCTGCATTCATGATTTCTTTAAAATTCTTTCTGAAAACTAGAAATATGAAGGAAGTCCCCTAATTTGATTAAGAAATTTACAAAAAACTTATAGCAATATAATACCTAGTGGTAAATATTGAGTTTTCCTTTCGAGGTTGGGAAAGGAATAATTCTCACTAACATTCCTCATTGACATACCAGGACCCCTACCTAGCACCATCACTTCAGAAAATGAAATATTAAAATGATCAGAAATGAAAACATAAAATTATTACCTGAGGTTGACACAATTACATACAATGAAAATCCAAAATATCTATGGATGAATGATTAACTTTATAAGTGAATTTAACCAGTCTCCTGGATACAAACTCAATATCCACATATTCAAAAATCAATTGCAGTTCTATGTACCAATAACTAACTAGAAAATTAAATACAAAGAAAAAGCTAACTTTCACAATAGCATAATAAATAATGCTTAAATGTATATTTAAGAATATATCTCAGATAGGCAGAATTAATATTGTCAAAATGGCCATGCTACCGGGTTGGGGATATAGCTCAGCAGGTAGAGTGCCTGCCTCGCAAGCACAAGGCCCTGAGTGCTAATCCCCAGCACCGCAAAAAAAAAAAAAAAAAAAATGGCCATGCTACCAAAAGTGCTACATAGATTTAATGCACTTTCTATTAAAAATCCAATCATGTTCTTCATAGAAATAGAAAAAGCAGTCGTGAAATTCATATGGAAAAATAAGAGGCCCAGTAGAGCTAAAGCAATCCTCAGCAAGAAAAGTGAAGCAGGAAGCATCAAAATACCAGGCCTTAAATGATACTACAGTGCTATAGTAATAAAAACAGCATGGTATTGGCACCAAACAGACATCAAGGAGCTGGGGTTGTAGCTCAATAGTAGAGCAGTTGCCTTGCATGTGTGAGGCACTGGGTTCCATCCTCAGCACCACATAAAAATAAGTAAAATAAAAATACTGTGTCCGTTTACAACTAAAATGAAAATTTAAAAAATAGACATGAAGACCAATGGTACAGAAGACACAGAGACAAACCCACATAAATACAGTTATCTCATACTAGAAAAATGCACCATAAACATACATTTGAGAAAAGATACCCTCTTCAACAAATGGTGCTGGGAAAACTGGAAATACATATGTAATAAAATGAAATTAAACCCCTTTCTCTCATCTTGCACAAAACCCAACTCAAAGTGGATCAAGCCCCTAGGCATTAGACCAGAGACCCTGCACCTACTAAAAGAAAAAGTAGACCAAATTGCCATCATGCCAGCTTAAGAACTGATTCCTCAACAAGACTACTAAAACTCAAAAAGTAAAGTCAAGAATCAACAACTGGGATGGTCTCAAACTAAAAAGTTTTTTCTCAGCAAAGGAAACAATCAAGAATGTGAAGAAAGAGTCTACAGAATGGGAGACAATCTTTGCCACCTGCACCTCAGATAGAACATTAATCTCCAGGATATATATAGAACTCAAAAAACTTAACACCAAAAACACAACCCAATCAATAATGGGCAAAGGAACTGAACAGGCACTTGACAGAAGAAGAAATACAATCGGTCAACAAATACATGAAAAAAATGTTAAACATCTCTAGCAATTAGAGAAATCCAAATTAAAACTGCACTGAGATTTCATCATACTCAGTCAGAATGGTCATTATCAAGAATACAAGTAACAATAAATGTTGGCAAGGATGTGGGGGAAAAGGTACACGCATACATTGCTGATGGGACAACAAATTGGTGCAACTACTATGGAAAGTATGGAGTATGGAAAGTATGGAGATTCCTCAGAAAACTTGAAATGGAACCACCATATGATCCATTTATCCCACTTCTTGGTATATACCTAAAGGACTTAAAATCAGCATACAATAGTGATGTGGCCAATCCACGACAGCTAAGCTATTGTGAATGGACCAACCTCGGTGCCCTTCAACAGTTGAATGGATCAAGAAAATGTGGTATATATTCACAATGGAATATTACTCAGTCATAAAGAAAAATGAAATTAATGGCATTTGCCAGTGGATGGAAGTGGAGAATATCATGCTAAGTGAAATAAGCCAATCCCAAAGGCTGAATGTTCTCTTTGATATGCAGATGCTAACACATAGTAATGGGGGCAGTTGGGAAGAACAGAAGGACTTTGGATTAGACAAAGGGGAATGAGGATAAGGGAGCAGGGATGAGAACAGAAAAGACAGAAGAATGAATCAGACATCATTTTCCTAAGTTCATATATGAATACAGGACCAGTGTAACTTCACATCATGTAAAACCACAAGAATGGGAAGCTATTCTCTATTATGTATGATTTGTCAAAATTCATTCTACTGTTATGTATTACTAAAAAAGAACAAATAAAAAGTTTTTAAAAAAGATTTCCCAGAAGCAACCTAAAAGATGATTCCTTGTATGAAATTGACAGGATAATTTACAGGGGTCACCACTAGTTACTTCCTTGTAGGGAGGCATTGGCTATGATCCATGAGAATTCATTCTTAAATGTGCAAGTACCTATAATAATGCCTTATTTTTACAATTAGAAAAGATGTCAAGCTTGTGTCATCAGTGCAACATACTAACACCACTTAATAATGTATTTTATTATCTACAAGGTGTGATAGCCACAGTATTAGCAATTTGAATAGTCATAGTATTTACACTTTGGAATTTACGCTCTTGTTTGATGCTAGATCAAATGATAAAGGGGTTTTATATATGCTTGATATTTATCAAAGTCTAATATTAGTTTGATTCTTAGCATTAGTTTAAAAATGGTAAAGTATATTACTTTATTTTCATATTCACCCAATGACTTCTATACTACTTTTCTGTTAACTTACTCATATATAATGTGTGTATGTATATATTTTAATAAATATGAAACTCCATTATCTTGACAAAAAATCCAATGGAGTTGCAGCATGTATCAAATTGAAAAAAAAATGTCACCAGACTTATTTAAGACATACTCAAATTTTTTCAATAAAAAATGTTAAATAGCTTAGGTTGTTAGTAAGAAGGAGAAATTTACTTGTACTGATAAATAGAAGGAAAAATGATCAGTGAACTAGTCAGAGAGCTCTGGAACAGGTCCAGACACCCATAGAAATTCAATAGCTGATAGTGGAGACTGGTATTCAGGAAAGAAAGATTAGACTTTTGAAAAAATAATGGATATTCAAACCAAAGAAAAGTGAAATTGAATAAAACCCCTACCTCACACCTTATGCCACATAAATTTGACATAAATGCTTCAACATGAACAAATAGCAAGACTATAAAATGTTAGGAGCTAATATAGGAAAAATATCATGACCTCAGAAGAAGGAAATGCTTCATAAGATAAACACAATAAGTATTAACCATAAGTGAATAATGTGATGAATAAAACCACATTAAACCAAGAATTTCCATGTGTCAGAAGACCCTGTAAGGAAAGTGAAAAGCCAGAGTGGGAAGACTATTTACAATGCATATAAAATTTTTATGTATGAATGAGAAATTTTCAAGACTCATTTGTATCCAGTGAATATATATCAATAAACAAATGAGCAATAGATTTGGAATTGGTATTTCAAAACTGAAGAAATTCATAGATAATAAATACATGAAAAAAACTTGGAACCTCCTCAGAAACCAGGGTGGTGGAATTTAAAGCAATAAGTCATCACTTTGCACCCAACAAGTGGTAAACTATTTAAAAGATGAACAGTACAAAATCACGGACAGGAGGTGGAGTAACACACACTGTAACGATTCTCTGAGATATAACAGTTCAGCACTTTATAATAACTTGGAGACACACACATACATTATGACCCAGTAATTCCACTCACAGATATGTCATGTACATCTGTTGCTCACGATCACAAGGAAATATGCACAAGGAGGAATATCAAACCATTGTTTAGATAGCTCAAAACTAATAAAATGTCCATCCCCCCAAAACCAGATAAACAAATGTTCTGTAACAGCATTTAATACATTAATGTTGTTTAAATAAAGCTGCAAATACTCCCAACAATGTGGATGAATCTCTGAAATATAATACCAAGCTACAGGTCACAAAAGAACATACACACACACACACACACACACACACACACAATTTGAGTCACAAGTCACAAAAGAACACACACACACACATACACAGACACACATTTGAGAGAGAGAAAATTATCCCATGAATGTAAAATTCAAGGACAGAAGAAATTAATCTATATTATATGAAGAAAGATACACACATAGTGAGATAATGTTAAAGAAAAGCAAGGAAATAATTAACATGCAAGACAAGTTAGTAGGTTAACTGGGGAGAGGAAATGATTGTGGCAAGTTTGTGAGGAACTTCCAAGGTTCTAGTCATATTTCTTTTTACTTGTGTAGCCTTTACAAGTTTGTTCTTTTATTTTATTTTGTTTTTTGGCTGTGCTGGAGAATGAACCCAGGGCCTTGTGCTTGCGAGGCAAACACTCTACCAACTAAGCTGTATCCCCAGCCCCGTACAAGTTTGTCTAGTCCATAATTATTCTAGTTCATAATTATTTTTAAAATATATATGTATGTGTGTACATAAAAAGCAATATTTATAAAGTGTTAAAATCTAAACCACACAATGAAAAAGATAAGGAGATGGTATTCATGATGGGCCAAAATATTAAGATAAACTACACTACCTTCAATGTTTAAATGAGATCTATTCTCCTTGTTTAAGCAGAACCAAACAGATTGAGTGGCACTCTGTCATCTCAGAGCCTTAAATCCCTTTGTTATGATTTGGATATGAAGTGTCCCCCAGTAGCTCCTTAGTTAATGCAGAAATATTCAGAGGTGAAACGATTAGTTTATGAGAGCTGTATCCTAATCAGTTCATTCTAGTTTGAATGGACTGGCTAGTGACTGAAGGCAGGTGGGGTGTGGCTGGAGGAGGGAGGCTCCCTAGGAGCAGGTCCTGGAAAGGCTCACCTTCCCTGTGGCCCTTCCCTCTTCCCTGTCTCTGCTTCCTGGCCAGTCATGAATGGAGCAGCTTCCTTTACTCACACCCTTCCACCATGATGTGCTACCTCACACTTGGGCCCAGAGCAATGGCATCAGCCAATCATGAACTAACTGTCTGAAACCATGAGCCAAAATAAACTTTCCCTCCTCTAAATTGTTTGTGTCAGGTGTTTTTGGTCTCTGCAATGCAAAGCCAATGCACCCCTTTCTACCTGTGGTTTGTTTTCCCTTTATTTTACTTATACCTCTAAACATACTTGGAAACTTTAAATTTTGAAACGAATTTTTCCACTCTGTAATCTTCCTCATATTCTCACAGTTTTGTGCTACTCCTTGACCATGGGCCTCCTCTTTCACCTTTTTTTAAATTCTTTTTATATTAAAGTTCTCAAGAAGTTCTATATGCAAGTATTTATTTTTAAAACAACTTCTTTAATCCCCATTAGCATTGTTTACAATTGAACTACCAAAATTTCATTCTAGAATTTCATAACTAACTCCAACCTCTTGAAACCCTTCATTTTTTTCCAGTCTTAAAGCATGAGACTATATATACCTTGTTTTCTTATAATCTAGAACACCTTCTATGCCCCATATCACCTCCAAATTCCAAATTCCAAAATCTAAAGGACAAGATCACTTTGTTCTGAAGTTCCCATGAGTAAGAAAACACAACACATTAGCTCTCTATCAATGCACAAACTTTGTGACTTGAAATTGCATTTATTTATGTGTCTGCAGTTCAGGTGGTCAGAAGGCTGTGCACAATAGGGCTGGATTCTCTACCAAGAGTTCTGCAAGGCTAAAATTAAGCTGTTAACTAGGCTGCATTCTCACCTGGTCTGGTGTCCTCGTCCACATGCATGGGGTTGCAGCTGGGTTTGGTTCTTTACAATGGTAAAGTAGGGGTCCTTGTTTTCTTGATGGTGGCCACTGGGGTACCTCTCTCATCTGTTTCCCTTGCTATGTGGCTCCCCTCCATCTTCAAAGCCAACACAAGAGAGTTTTCCTGTGTCAAATTCCTCTCCTGCTTGACAACTCTTTCATGAGCAAGGACCCAAGTCTTTGAAGGATCCATCTGATTCATGAAAGTAGAAGAGAGACCAGTTGAGTAGTGGAAGGGGACCAGAAGCAAAAGGAGGGAGGGAAAATAGGGTTACTGGGGAACAAAGTTGGCAGAATTACATTGTTCTCTTATGTGCATGTACAAATATGTAATCATGAATGCCACTAATATGTATGTTTATAATGTATCAATAATGACAACAAAAGGATCCATCTGATTAGGTCCGGCCTAGCCAGAATCAACTACTTTTCTTTACGTCTCCCATACCATATAACGTAGCCTAATCCTAGAAGTGACAACTCCATCATAGTCATACACAAGATGTACACACCACGGTATGGGTGAGGATCTCAAGAGCTATCTCATCTCTAATTCCACACCACCTCATGCTCCCCTATGGTTTAGAAGTAAGCTAGAATATTGAACTTCCTACTTTTTATTTAAAATTTGAACTCATGTTATGGACAAGACCCTTTACTAGATGATGCATGTTAGTTTACTTAATCTCTTAACAATTCTATGAAAAAGGTATTATTATCCCCCATTTTATAGATGAGAATACTGCATTTTAGATTCATGATGACATTTGTCTAAGGTTACCCAAGTGAAAAATTGCAGAGTGAAGACTTCAACAAAGCCCAGTCTCCAGAGTCCCCCTTCCCAACCACTCTGCTGTGCTCTTTTGCCAGTAATCCTTCCCACATGATCACAATAATATCAAATTGATCATATTTGCATAAGATCACAAAATATATGGTCTAGTTTGAATGTTGTTGTCCACTCTGAAACTCATGTTGAAACTTAATTTCCTATGCAACAGTAAGAAGAGGCAGGGTCTCCCCTTGGTGAATGGATTAATGACCCTCTAGAAAGGGATCAGAGGAGTGCTTGTTCTCTTCTGCTCTTTTGGCCTATGAGGAACAGCGCTCCACGCACCCAGAGGATACAATGTTCAAGGCACCATCTTGGAAGTGCAGCCCAGGCCCTCATAGGATACCAAACCTTGATCTTGGACTTCCCAATCCAAAATCCTGTCCTTTGTAAGTTCCTAGGTTGTGGTATTCTGATAAAGCAGACAAAACAAAGTATTCTGACAAAACAAAGACAATACAATGTAAACTTTTAAATTTTTAATTTAAATTTGTAGTGGCCTACTAAATTCACTTTACAGAATATTAATGAACTGTGACTCACTACTTCAATGACCATTGCCTCATTATCTTCACAAACTAGTAACATAAGACAACAACCAGTTATCACCTTCAGGGATCCTATAGGATAGGAAGTTGGGCACAGCTCAGCTGAGATAGCTCTTCTCTTCTGTGCAATGTCTGAGTTTACAGACAGAAAAACTCAAATGACTGGAAACAACACAAATGCCTGTGGTCTTGAATAATCTAGAGGCCTCTTCATTCAATGTCTGGATTCTGTACTGAATGATTTGAAGGCTTGCCTTAGTTAGGACCAACATTGGGAGCATTAACATGTCCTCTCTCAATGTGTTTTTACTTTCTCATAACGTGATGGCTGTGTTCCCAGACAGAGCCTCCTAAGAAGGTGTAACCAGAAAGCACACATTCCTAAAGACATAGGCAGAGGCTCAGACGTCATCTGATATCACTTATCTGCATTGTCTTGGTTACAAACAAGTCTCTAAGGCCTTCCCATATTCAAGTGGTGGGGACTACACTTCATCTATCAGTGGGAGAATGGTGAGTGTGCACTGCAGAAGAGCACTGAGAGTGCGTGATGTTGTTGCAGCTCTTGGGAAAATTTGAAGCACAATATCCAAATCTTGAAAAAGTTTATCTACTGAACAGTGAACTGTACCTACATGCAGTTTGCTATAGACTGAAATGCACACCCCGAAAAGATATATTGAAGCCTTAACAGTCAGTACCTGTGAATGTGATCTCATTTGGAAATAGGATCTTTGCAGATTACTGAATGAAGATGAAGTCATTAGGGTGGGCCCTTAATTCAATACCTGGTGTCATAAGAAGAGAAGAGAGGAGAATGCCTTTGGAAAGCACAGAGACACACACAGAGGAAAAGCTGTCCATTAGAACTGGAGCTAGAGTTCGGAGTTCTGCTACTACAAACCAAGAAATGCCCAACCTAGAAGAAACTGGAACAGGTAAGGATAGATCTTCTTCTGGAGTTTTCAGAGTGTGCCCACAACCTGACTTTGCACTTCATCCTTCTAAACATATGAGATAACAGAGTTTTGTTGTTTTGTCACTCAGTTTGTGTAGTTTGTAGTTTTCTAGTAGCCCTAATCCTTCTAGTTTTTAACACAAATGTTGTGCATACTGTTCTCCGTTTTGCATTTGTTTTATATATGTGCATATATAATTGCATTGAAATGTAAAATTTACTTCCTCCTAACATTTGCCTCATCTAAAGATGACAGCATTCTCATCAACACCCTTTCTGAACACTCTTACCTGATAAACACTGGATTTTTCTTTCCACATACAGTTCTTTTCTCTATTATTTTCTACGGGATCCTGTGAAGTGGTTTTTCTCTTGGCGCTTTTCTTCTTTCCCTTCTAATCAAGATTAGTCAAATTTTTATAGTAGTAAATATCAAAATCAAGACCTAGTCTGGAGAAGTCCTCAGTATTCACTCCTTTTTGTATCACTTCAGTGGAGCCAATTCTATGGGGCCATTGTCTACAGTCCAACTTCTAGTACCAGCATCCTTACATTAAACCCCTTTTTATCAAAGTAGTGTAATAGTCAGGCATGGTGACATACAGCTACAATCCAAGCTACTCAAGAGGCTTAGGCAAGAGGATTGCAAATTTGAGTACATCCTGGGAAATTTAGCAAGACCCTGTCTAAAAAAAAGGAGGGGGGGACAGAGATGTAGCTCAGTGGTAGAGCACCCCTGGTTCAATCCCAAATACAGCAAAAATTTAAAGTCCTGGAATATAACTTGAACCAGATTTGGTAATTGCTTAGATATAGCTGTGTCCTTCGGAACCAAAGGACCAAAGAAGCGAAGTCTCCAATAGGATGTTAGGCAGAACCTGTACACCTAGAGGAGGCAAGAGTGTACTGTCTCTCCTTTTAATTTTTCTCCACGCATGTAATTTATTCCACTCTCTCTATCTAGCCTGGTATTCTCTACTTCCTTACCCCATTCTATAACACAGCCATGCCCCAACTCCCAGGCTTGCCTAACTATAATTTCAGTTACAGCATAAATAAATTCACTATCACCAAGTGATTCCCAATTCCAAACCACTGACAGAATTTGACGGGCTCAGTTTGTTTCAGGAGTCCATGTCAGGCCTATCCACCGGGACTTTGGGTCAGGGTCACTGCACAGGGTCCTATGTGAGGAGGATGATAAAGAGTGAGGGGAGATGACTTAAATTGCATACTCCATTTAGAGCAACTCCTTTCATGCTTTCCTGTCTTTCATGAATTATGTCCCAGCTTTCCATGTAACCTGGGTCACTCTCTTTGGGCTTGTTTTCCCTTATAGCACCCAGCTACCCTGCCTTCTTTTTCCTTCTGGATTTCCCTTAGGACTCTAGATTCCTCTGACTCTATCCTATGCTTTCCTCTGTCTGTGCTCTTGGTGATAACCTGCATCCACGTACTGGGTTTTGGTGCATGTGTCTTAAAGGGTGGGGAATAGAGAAGCATCACCTGTTTTATTGTTATCCCTAAAATGAGCTCGCTCTGGCGAATAAAATTTCTCCACCCTAATACATGCATTCACTTGCTTATTCTTGATGTTTCTCCTCTGCCCTCTCAACAATTTGAACAGCTCCTCTCATTTCTTTTCCTCTTTCAGCATTATTCTTCTAGTGCTGGCTACTTCTATGCCTAACCTTGTTAGTGGCTCTGAAGTCTGTAGGAATTACTCACCCAGTGGCACTCCAGTACTGAACATCATTTCTCACTTTATCTCTGAACTTCCAAATTCATATGGAGAGAAGGTGTATGGGAAGCTGTATGGCATCACAGATTGGGTTTCCTAGTGTAGGAGACCAGAATGTGCTGTCCCAAACTATAACTAACCATAAGAGATTGGCATAGGTCACCAGAAATATGCCTCTTTGGCATAAGAATTATTTTGAGCTGATCATTGTTAAGAGACAGAACACAAAGAAGCTGCTGTGAAAACAGCACCAGTTGCCCTTCTGTAAAAGGTACAAATGACGTACAGTGACTAATGCAATGCAAATGCTATGTAAGTGGCTGGTAGACTGTGTTGCTTATGGAGAATGAAAAGTCAGTTCAGCACAGGTGTAATCCCCGCTACCTGTTTCCCATCTACTGTTTGTTGAATCCAGGATGCAATCTTGTACAAAGGTGGGCTGTTCTGGTAATCCTAATGAGATGAGTAATTGACCTTGGCAGAAATTCATACTCAAAGGCAATCATTTGGAAGTGTGTCTCTGTGCCAGGAAGAGAAGGATGTTCTTACTTACAAGAGGTACTTATCAATAAAGACACTAACAAATCTTTCTAACAAACCTTACTCTTGCTTACCATGCCTTTCCAGTTCCCTTCCCATAACTTGTACCCTCTCTCCTTTAACTAATGGAGGTATTTATATTTAGCCCAAATTCTAGCCATCTCTGTTGAATTACTCATCCCTGAGTTTCACCCACGTATATTTGAATATACATATTAATAAACTTCTGCTTTTCTCTTGTTGGTCTGCCTTTTGTTATAGAGGCCCAGCCAAAACCCTAAAGGCTTAGATTAAAGGAAATTTTTTTTTCCTTCCCTACACTGGAAATGATCTCTGAGCCCAAGAATCTCTTGCAGAAATTTTGTTGGCAGGTGTTTCTGTGAGCTATTCCTGCAAAGAAGTCTCTGTTGGGCCCAGTGAGAAGCTAACCCTGAATATAAAAGTGACTGAGAACTCACTCCATCCAACACAGTGTTCTGGAGGTGGGGTGACTCTTCTGAGTTGTCCCAAATTGAAACAAGGAAGTCAGTTGTTTGAATTCTTGCATCAGTTGGTCACTAATCATGGGACAACCTCTGGGAGGGGGCAGAACCTTGTACTGAGAGCTGTTCTCAGTGAGGGAGGCAGCAGGGAGCTGTCAGACACAGGTGCCCCTGCCTCTAAGGAAGATGCAATGAAGAAAGGACATGGGCAAAACATTGGGGGGGACCACCATGTGCGATATTAGACTGAGAGTTCAGGAAAACTAAAAGTTGGAAGAACCTGGCTTTGATTTTGGTTTTGCCAAACCCATGTGTTCCTAGGTCATTTATCTCTAAACCCTGGTTACCTCAACCACAATATGAGATCACTGTAGCACACTCCACAGGTATTTACAGCAAAAATTCCACATATACATAAAGAGGGGCAGGCAAAGGACATAGCAAAGGGGTAAGCAGCACCTAAAGTATGCAGTGACATGTCCAGTTTAAATGAATTAAGTATCTCTACATGCACTAATATGGAAACCTGTTTAAGTTAGACTGCAAGGCAAAAATAAATGCAGAGGGACTAGTGGTGTAGCCAGTGATAGAGAACTTGCCAAGCATGTGCAAAGCCCTGGGTTTGAGCTCTAGTCCTGAAAATAAAATAAAAGCAAGTTACCTGACAGGTATGGTATGATCTAATTATATATGAAATAAATTACCAAAAAATAAAACCATGTATGCAAGTGCGTTTGTGTCTGGAAGAACACATGCCAAAGTAACATGGGTAATTACCAATGGGAAGGGTCTTAGGAATGTGGCAAGGAAGCAAGGCAGGCAAGAAGAAAGACTGAATTATTTTATTTAGCTTATGACTTGTAATAGTCACATATTACTTATGTAACTTGAGAGAAAAAGAAGAAATTCTAGATTATACTAAGGTGATTATATGCAAACTATAAAATTCCATTTCTGAAAATCCTTGATTTTAAGGGTCATTCCTGTGTTTTTACTCCACCTCCCTCCCTTCCACAGTGCTCCCCAAAATACAGTTGTTCTTTGGAATTCATGGGGGATTGGTTTCAGGACCCCCGAAGGATGTATTCAAAATCTGAGTGTGCTCAAGTCCCTAATATAAAATGCTGTAGTGTCTGGATATAACCTGCACACATCCTCCCGTATGCTTTAGGTCACCTCTAGATAACTTACAATGACTAATAAAATGCAAGTGTGATGTGAGTAGTTGGTAGACCGTTTAGGGAGAACAAAAAGTCTATTCAGTACAGGTGCAATCCCCCCTCCCTATTTCCCATCTACTGTTTGTTGAATCCAGGATGCAATCTTGCAGAGGCAGACCGTACTGGTAATCCTAACAAGATGAAGAATTGACCTTGGCAGTAAACTCAGTCAAAAGTGATAGGAGAAACTGAGAAACCAGAAATAGAAATTTTCTTAAAAGTGACTATCTCTCAAATTTAAACATGTTAGCTAAGAAAATCTTAACTATTAATGACATGTCCTCTCGACTTAATTTGAGTTTGGATAGTTGTAGCAATAGCAAGGAGTATACACTTGCAATAGCTACGAGTAGATGTTAGCTGATCCAGAGAGGACTTTGACAAAGAGCTTTGACTTTTAATATGAAAAGGAAAGTCTGGCCCCCCAAGATATGATTACTGTCTTGGCAATCATAATTCTTGTATGAGTACAAATTATTATAAAGCATTCTTGATTTCCACAATTTTAAAAATAAGATGTTGAGCCTGTGCATTTACAATGATTGCTTTCCAACATTCTTTAAATCATTCAAAAAGTAAAAGCATTTGAAAGAGTCTATATGCACATAAAAATATTCATAATTATAAATGCTAAAACACTCTAATACTCACACAGTGTTGAAATTCAATTTGATAATGCACAGAACATTGTAATACTTTCAGAAATTTAGCAAAGAAAGAATGATTGTCTCCTCTCTCTACCAGACTGGGAATGTTAGGGGGAAGTCTCCTTAAAGTGAAAAAAAGGGTCAAATCCAATTAAAACTGCAAAGGAAACTTTGAAAGGATGAATGCCATTAGCACAAACTGGAATGTGGCCAAAACACAGGGTAATACTTCAACTCTTAGAAAAAGTGCCAGGGGGGTATTTAACAACTGCAGGTGGCCAACGCTTTCTCATGGTCTCATCAGAAAAGTCATTTAAAGCAACAATATTCACCAAGGTAAAGCAATATTACATGACAAACTGCATATTCAATTACCATTTAAATTGACATTGGTCAGGTATCAATTGAAACTACTTCTCTATAGGACAATAAATTCAGAAAGGAAACGCTTCTGTTATTAAGCAAGGTGAGAGCATAGGATACAACTGCTATTTAAATCTAGCATTGAATTTTCCTTAAAAAAACAAACAAATTATCATTTTGGCCGATAAAGTGAGCCTTGATAAATTCATGTTTTTAATTTCCCTTGTATGCTTTAGAAATCTTTAGGAAATTTAACCCAGAGTTTATTCCCAACCATATTTTCTCAGTATATGCTTATTTTATGACTTCAGTCTGCTATTTTCCATAACCTGCATGAAAATGAGCTTGACTAATTTTTTATGTACGAATTTGTCCATGCTGTGAATTATTTCTTATTTCTTTTGTAACTTACTTTTTGTTTTACCTCTTTAATATTTCTTTCCATTGAGTGCTCTCACCCCACCTCCATGAGGGTTGTAGGAGAAGCATTTTGTGAACTGTGATATGAAGGTGATGGAAAATGCAGGCCTGTTAGTGACATAACACATCCATCTTGAATCCTGAAAAGGATATTATGTGAACAAATGCACATAGTGAAACCTAAAAAGGTCCCCGTTTGTAAATGCTGTTTGCATGAGAGCTCTGCTTTTACCTGCTGTGATTTAAAAGGCTAGAGGCCTCATTTTGAGCCACTAAAATTCAAAGTGACAGAAACCTACAAATTTTTATTGCTGTGCATTTAATAAAATTTACATTTACAAGCTGTCAGTTTGAAATGTTGAATAACTGGTACTTTTGCATTCAGACGAGCAGATTTGGTTGTGCCGGGGGTTCATTACTACCCACTTACACGTTCTTTAAATACTCAGAATAATCCTTCAATCTATGACTTTTGATATCTCTTAATTCAATGCTGCACAAAAACACCATTGAGTTAGCAGCAAGGTCAACAAAGGGAATTTATTGTGCTCTCATAAAGCACGACGTAATTAAGAGCCCCTTTCTGCTTGTTTTAATGTGCTAATACGAGAACATCAGAACCAAGGCACAGTCTCTTGCTAGGTGTCTGCAGCAGCTGCCTCGGTTTTTGGTAATTTACTTACTCAATTATGTCGACTCTCTTAAATCCACAACACTGGTGGGTGGTAAGGTAGAAGGATAATAAAAAGCATAGAGTAGGAAACCCCTTTAATGCATGTTTTATGTGCATCTTGGGTAACATTTTTTTGTTTGTTTGCTTTTGAGAACAAGAATTAAAGATTGTAACTTTAGGAAACTCTCAGCACGGGAATAAACGTGCATGGGTTTAAAACACCTCTGAAAGTTATGAGATGTCCAATAATCCTATGATTATGTGGTTTGTTCTTGAAAAAGAATATTAAACTGAATGTTTGATTCAGTAATACAAAAACAGATTATCTAATGGCTTCCAAGGGGGAAATATGAGAAAGATCATCCATAAATTACTACATAGCAATAAATCACATGCACTTCCTTATTCCCCATGTAAATGGAAAGACAAAAAGAAACTGACGAGAGGATATGTTTTCATACCTTCATAAGGATCACCTTTAAGAAAATTGCTCCAAACTGTTTACTACTGAAGTAAACACAAAGTTCTTTTCAAATGGGCAGCAGACAGCAACAAAAGATTTTTGAAATGAAATGACTGAGACAGACAGTACTACCCTGTGTATATGTAAGATTATATGACTCGTGTGAATCTACATTGGAAAAAAAAGATATATTCCCAGCTGTACAATTATATCAAAATGGGTTCGACTGTCATGTATAATTAAAAAGAATCAATTTAAAAAAAAAAAACAGAAAAAAATGCTACACTCTCAAAACACCTCATTTTTCTGATGAGTCAAAGAAGTCTTAAATGCCAACATCAAAGTTTTAATTTTTAGAAAGCAGTTGTTTTTATAGTCAAGTCAAACTTACAGAATGAGAAAAAAAGGCCCAAAGTGGGAAACTTAACCTGATTTACCCAGCCATTATTCAAATATGAAAAATTAAATAATTAAACCAAATACAAAATTACTGACTTAACCTTGGAGATTCAAATCGCCTGATTTTAAATTTCATTTAAATTGTCTCTAAAGTGTGGCATTTGCATATGGGGGCAACTTGCAATGTGTCAATATCAATTGAAACTTGGAGGGAAAAAAAGGCTAGGTAATTATTTCAAATGTCACATTTATATGACATTCATCATCTTTTTATTGATTCTCATAAAATATCTTTGATAAATCACTAATTTCCATGTTACAGCTCAAAAATTGCAAAAGAATTTATAAATATGAAATTACTGGTTTTAGTTGCAAATTAGATGTCCCTAAACTTTCCTCTGTATAACTTTTTCCTGTGTAACATAGTTAAAAATAAGCAACATCAACAACTCTCGTTTTGCATAATCACTTCTTAGTCATTGTCACTGAAATCATTTTTAACATATATTTTGCTTCTGAGAGAAATCTATTGCATTTTGATCTCAAGGACATTGAAGATATAAAATATGAATATTATACCCAATTTAAGTCCCAATATGCTCAGTAATGTAGGTACCTAAAGTTCCAAAGATAATTTTTACTGTAGTTGCCAGAGTGAGTTAAATTCTTTGAAAAGAAGCCTTGGAGATTTTGTTTTTAAAATGGAAAGTGAAACCTGAAAATGGCTGAGGCTACAGAATGACAATAAATGTGTAAAAGTCATCTTTTCTCTTTCTTCCCCCCTTAATAATGAAATCACTGAACTAAAGGGACCCTACTGAGGTTGCACGGTGCAGAAATCACTGAGGTTACCTCTTCATGAATTGTGTGTTTTCATTACATCCAACATAAGCTACTTGGTTCCCTTGTAAGTAAGTCCTTCTGCAGGTGTGTACATTTCTCAGAACTCATGTCCAAAATAACATGTCACAAGGTCAGTAATCTCACTTCTCCCCAAAACTGAAAACCTATAGTAAGCAGAGCAGTGACATTTATAAGGTAACAAATACCAATGATTCATCCAGCAGTTTGGAGTTGAGAGAGAGAGAGAAAGAGAGAGAGAGAGAGAGAGAGAGAGAGAGAGAGAGAGAGGATCTTTTGCCCTCTTCCATCAGCTCAGAGTAAGCTCAGGCTAAACACTGAATTTTCACATTCACCCTTACATACTTACTTTCAATGTCTGTTTGAATGGTAAGTGTATCGGTGCAGTGTATGCACTGAATATATCAGGTCTCTATTAATCTGACTGGTTGCCTAAAAGATAACCAAACTCTAAGTAACTAAAATAACATCAATATTAATATAATTGTATTTACTAACCTCGGACTACTCCCTCCTGCCTGGCATAAGTGTTGGAATTACAAGTCAGACAGGGCTGAGCAGCAATCTTCAAGAAAATTGCTTTAAATTGGCCTTCATTAGCTCTCATAGCTCTGAAAAACAACCCAAAGTGCACGTCTAAGGACAGTGAGCCAGTAGCAGTAACTCCCCATTAAACAGACGGTACGTTAACCTGCTCAGGCAGCATTCATCACACTTGATAACTACCATTACATAAAGAATCTCAGACCGCAAAACAATTCTGCTATTTCTAAATTGGGATTGTTAGGACCAAATTTGAAATCCAACCTAAATGGCATGTATGTTAATTCCAGTGTACTTTTTAAAATAATTGTACAGAATTGGATATTGTAGCTGTACTTTTAAATTCTTTTACCTAATGTTCCTTGGTTATAAATAATCAATGCTACTCAGTAACAAAGAACAAAGACACTAAAACTTTCACAGAAAACTCAAAGGTAATTTTGATACCAAACACCAAGAGGAAAACATATTTCAAAGAGAAGGAAAAATTCTTCTGTTTCATAGCTTTGCTTTGAAGCGCCAGCTCTTTCTTGACATCCGCACAGTAAAAGGGAGTTTAATTTCCTTGGTCAACTATCCTTTCTGAAAATCCTGCATTGGCAGACTTAGAAATGGAAGGAATTTCTCTCAGGGATTAATTCTCAACTCTTCTTAACACTCAAAACGCTGAATATCTTCAGTACACAAGCCAGGGAATTTGGTCCTTGGAGTTACACATTTTAGCAAACAAATGTTTAAAAAATACTTTTTCCACAGAGAGACTGCACAAAATCCATCAGACTTACGAATTATCTGATATGAAATTGATATGCCTATTAACTCCCCAAATCAGGGTCCCCCTGGTTTATGACTTGAAAATATTCCAGCATTTCGTCTTTTATATTGGCATTTCCATTTCTGAATCTTACCACTGGTTTTGTTCCAAAAAATAATATTTCAAAACAGAACCATAAAGTAAAACATTTTGGGCCTAGCAAATAAGACCACCTTCTTGAAAGCCAGGTAATTTTTTCAAAGTCCACATTCATGCCAATTCTACCATTTTGACTTGAACCGTTTTAATTTAGTAAACATTTTTTAAAATACAAGGTTCTGTGAATTCAAATGTCTATTCAGTAAAACATGACTATTTGTATCAATGGAAGGATGCAGCTTAGAGAAGTAGCTAAAACTCGGGTCTTAAAGTTAAGTGATCCAGATTTTACCATTTACTATCCATATGGCTATAAATCAATCACTTACATTTTCCTCACCTGTCAAGTGGATAAAATATTAAAGACTTGCATAGGAGGACATGAAGTAATGTTTACAAGGTACTAAACACAGTGCCGAGCATATAGCAAGCACTTAGTCAGCAGTTATCTCCATGTTTAATTTGATCTTTTTAATTAAATGGAAGTTTTGGATCAAAATGATGTCACATCTTCTAAAACTGTCAATCTTCAATTCAGATGTCAGTCAGTCTTTCATAGATTGCATACTGTGCTCATCAGATAAAATGTGAAAACTTGGGTCATTCATAAATGCTTTCCCACTAAAAACCCAAAACAAAACAGAATGAAAGCAAAATCTTCTCTTTCAAAATATCTCGCTATCTGTTTTCATAAACAGGACATTGAAATGACAAGGGTGTTTTTCACTTTTCTTCAAAGCCCTTTGACTTTTTTTTTTGGATTGGGGATTGAATTCAGGAGCACTCTACCACTAACTACTTCTCTAGCACTTTTTATTTTTTATTTTGAGGCAGGGTCTTGCTAAGTTACCCAGGCTGACCTCAACCTTAAGATCCTCCTGCCTCAGCCTCCTGAATCACTGGGATTATAACCATCTGCTATCTCATTTGCCATCTTAAAAACCCATACAGTATTTTCCTTCTGCCACTTGCATGTAAATCAAATAGTATTTTAACATTCATTTCAAGATTCATGTTGAGGTTGACTTTCTCTTTTTCTTAAACAGTGAACTGTTGAGCAGAATTCTAAAGCCTTTTTCTTTATTCTAACTTCAGATTCAAACTTATTTTGCTAGATTACTGCTTCTAAAAGGATATTAAGCAGGGCATGCTGGTGCACACCTGTAATGCCAGAGACTTGGGATGCTGAGGCAGGAGGATTGCAAATTCAAAGCCAGCCACAGCAACTTAGGGAGATTCTGTCTTAAAATAAAAGGTCTGGAGATGTAGCTCAGTGGTAAAGACACTTGGGTTTAATCCCTAGCACACACAAAAAAAAAACCCTAAAAAATCTATATATGGAAGATAAAGGTATGTGCCCTTCATTTTCTTCAGTTCTCTTGCATATGTTATTTTAATGCAAGTAATATAAATTAATTCTCTTACATTGCAGCATCCAACAAGACCTAAGATTATTTATTTCTAAGTCAGATTACCTGTTCTTTGCTAGAATCCATTTCTAGGAATCTAATTATCCTATTAAAATTATTTTCAATTTTGTGATTGAGAATAAGAGAGTGTAGAAATCCAAAGTAAAAGTCACAGTGGCTCATTGTGTGGGGAGGGTATAAGCATTATTTCAAACTCACTAGCACCGAAGGAAAGAACTGGGTACTCTGTTAATAAGCTTCAATTTAGTTTTCATATTTAAAAAAAAAAAAGTTGGGAAGACAGCCCAGGCAAACCCATGGTGAAATATACTTCCAATATAACTATGGCTGTGTGGTGGTCTCTGAAAAGACCAGCATTTGAAGAAAGGGACCCTTGCCCAACTTGACCACGAATCAAGAGCTTCCTTCTGTCCTGGAGTCAAGGCCACTGGGATGGACTTACATCAGGCACACATTGAGGGTTTCGATCTGGCCAGCTTGCTTGATTGTGCCACTTTCTGTTTGCTTCCCTGCATCCATGGAGGTAGGGCTCCAGAAGTCAATGGGAGTTCAGGGCATGTAAGTGCATGTAAAGCATGCCCATACAGCTCAACCAGGCCCATAAAAGCCAGGAAATGAACAAGTTCAAGTTCTCATAGTGTGTTAATGTGCCCACAAATGTACCTCCTTTATACATTTAACAGCTCATGTAGTAATGAAAAGTGCCATGTAGAACATAGAGCTGCGTGTGCAAGGTGGGCTAATTAATATGCCTATTTGTGCTCCTTAATTGTTTCATTCCTTGTATTTTTGGTTAAAGTAACACTGCAAACCATTATATAAATAGTTTATATTTTATATGGAATTTCATGTAAAAGAAACCAAGGGGGAACAACAAAAAAGGAAAAAATTCTAATGGTATTCTTGTTGAATTTCATGAGCTCAATATTCTACCTTTTTCCCCCTTATAAACTGCCAATATATTGGCAAAAAAAAAAAAATTCTTTCAATCCTGGCATAATCATTCGGTAAGCCAATAGGTGGCTTGGTGAAAGAAAAAAGGGAGACTGGGAAGTCCAATTGTGCTGTAATTAACATTTGATATTTTCAGTATATCATTCCTCTTGTAGGTCATCCCTGTAAAACGGGCAGATACCAAGTCTGCATTTGGAAGTCCAAACATGTTTGTCGATTTGAAAACTAGGGAAAGCCTGGGATAAAGACTTGAATTTTAAAGCTTGCAGTATTACTAGTGAGGTCTGGGGTTTGGTTGTTTTTCTAGGAGAAGCCAAAGGCCACTGAAGATGTTTTTCCACCAATTTTTCATAAGCATTTAAGCTAAAGGGGTGGAGTGGAAAGAGGGGAGGACATGGCTTTCTTCGCGGAAGGAAATTAGAAGTCACCGCAAATAATTCACCTGGATAGGTAAGGGCGAGCAAACACTGTTTGCTTGTGAATCCCTGACAACTTCATTACCTCCTACCCAAGGGAGAGGCCGCGCCTCCGCTCCATTTCAGACCCGCGGGGAAAGGGCTTTGACGCGGGAACCCGGGAGGGGCACGTTCCAGGTGTGGGCTCCGCTCGGCACTCGCCAGGGGCCTCCGCAGGTGGCTTCCTTGGCAGCAAGGCCGGGCGCAAACCCGCCGGCTCGGGAAGCCTGACATGACCCCCGCCGAGGCCGGCAGGAAGCGACGCCTCTGTTCTCTGGGAGAAAAATGTGGCCTCCGCTTGTCGTCCGCAGCCGGGATCCTGGGTTTCGAGGCAAACTGCTGCAAAATCCGAGAGTGGCGACACACGACCCCAACACTCCCCGGCCGCGCGACTGCCTCTCACTCACCTTGACCCCACCTGGTGGAGGCCTTAACGTCCCTCTAAGGCCACGCCCGGATTGGTGGCTGCAAAGATGCTCACCAAAGCACCAGGTACCGCCGGGCCTGACAGCTTCCTGGCTTAGAAGGACCTGGGGCGACAGAGCTGTCCTGGCATCAGCACAGAATGCGCCACGAGATTCCAGGGAACAAAGCTATTCGAAGGGCCGAGAGAGGCCCCCGGAGCAGGGCCCGAGGTGGCACATCGATGCTGTGGACTTCCTGGCGTGGCAGCCTCACCGAGCAAGTGACTTAAATGCAGTCCTGGTCGCAGGTCCGACGCCCAGCCGCTACACCTTAGAGTAGGACTTGGGCCATCCTGGTGGTGGCTGGCACAGTGGCTCCCAAGACATGCAGATTGGAGGCCAGACTCCACTCGCCTGACCTTGCTCTGCATCGCCCAACGTCGTGCTGTGAGGCCCCGCTCCCCCGCACTATCTGCACCAGGATTGCCCCAGGGGTAAGAATGCGGATCCCTGGGTCCCACCCTTGTCCATGAAAACCAAGCACATACCCCCGCGGAGTTTTCAGGTGTGCAGAAGATTGAGGCGATCCAGGCTCTGGCACAGCCCGAGCGTTTTCACTTGGGGAGCTCTTTGTCTCTCTTCGCCTTAGTAACCAAGTAGACATTGCCAGCCCGGCTTTTCCTAAGGACCTGCGGCACAAAGCCCCACGCAGGAGGTGGTCCTGCGCGCCGGGGGCTCTCCTCACACAAACGCAGCGTTAGGAAGGACCTAAGGTTTGGGTAATTCACCATCGCCACCCTCCCGCCTACCTGTCCTTCTCTCGCCGGCATAATCGCCTTGGGTTGCTGGCGTTCCAGAAAATGCCACGGTAGTTACCTGGGCTGGGAGTGTCCAGCAGAGAAGGCCGAGGCCGGTTACACCCAGCATCCTCTTGAGCTACGCCTGCCAAGAGGGAAGCAGAAGAGGGAGGGGGACGAAGGGACACTAGCCTGGCTCTTAGAGCAGATGGCCTCTAAGGGAGACCACGCGATGTCTGTGGCCCCGACCTAATTTCATCTGCCCCTACCCAATACCACTGGACCTGAGCTGAGCCTCCGTCCCCGCCCCCTGCACCTACGAGGGACCTACTCCCGCTGTCACAGCCACCACCCGGCGTCGGAATTCCTGGCCTAGTCATTTCTGCCCTTAGGGCTGGGGGACGCCAATGGGATCTCTGTCGCCGCTGGGCCCCCTTATATTCCAATCTAGCGCATATCTGCCTCCAGTCCTTGTACAGCCCGGAGTTTGCAGACAGGGAAGGGTGGATCAATTGGGAGGAATAGTGTGGCCCTCAGAGAAGAGCACGCAGAGATCACGCTAAGCGCGCGGGCTCCGCCCGCCAGACCCGGATCCGTCAGAGTGCAGGCGAGCGCAGGCTTCAAGGTTTTCAGTTCTTTCTTTACGCCGGCAAAACCGAGTGGACAATTCGCGCTCTACCTGGGACCCAAGGACCCGGGTATGCGTGTTCAGTCACTGTCCTGGGCCACCCATTTAATGTCCCTGCGTCCACCTGGGATGCAAGGGGAACAGTGTGCGCCAAAGTGACCTCAGACCCCTTAGGGCCGCTTCCCTTCAGGGAGGATGGGGATGATCCAGCAATTTCTCTGGCTCATTCTGTGTCCCTGAGCGACCAGTAATCTCTGTACATGTTCAATTTTCAGGTGCGAACACTCGGATAACAATATCTTCCTCTTGCCACAGAGATACCTAGGAGATGTCAGGTACACTGGGCCCTGGGAACCGAGGAGAAGGAAGCATGGAGGCATGGTTAAGGCCCTGCGAGCTCTCAAACTAGATTCAAGGATCAAATTCAGGTTCCTTACTTGGAAAACTGTAGGACCACGCAGGAATTCAGCCCTTTGTAACTCGGCCCCCTCAACGGTAAAACGGGAGTTATGATATGTCCCTCATAGAGTGGATGTGCCAAGTTATCCAACGTTCGTAGCTTGCCCTGGTGGCTGACTTCTACCAATAGCTCAACAATTGCTACCCGTTGCTTTCATCATCCTGTTTCAGAATGAGTGACGGCCACCAGTCTTGCCGACTACACTTCCTTAGGACGGTAGGGAAGAAATGCAGAGTGAAAACCTGCGGAGGAGCCGGCACGCCTGGGTGCCGCTGAAGAAGCCAACCCTGGGTCCCCTCCAACAGGCTGCGAAAGCCGAAAGCACAGAGAACCCTTTGCTCTGCCAGGCCTCTGAGTTGTGACTCCGAGCTGTGGCGATTTGGTAGAGAATCCCGCCCGTGTGCAGCACAGCCCCCAAACCCGGGAACTAACCACTGGCGCAGACCCAGAGGGATGGAGAGAGGCAGCCGATACTCTGAACCCCACCCCAAACCCAGCTGCCTGCAACACCACCGCTGGGCACTGCGGAGCTGGGGAGTAAAACCAAGAGGCTCCTTGCTCACAAGCACTTTCCGAATTAAATCCCTACAGTAGCCTCGGAAGGAAAGGGAAATTCCAGTCGAAAAGGATAGCCTTTTCTACACTGAGTTGTCCTTCAGTGAAAGGGACAGAAGTTGCCCCAAGGGCGCTTTGAAAGCTTTTCTGTGGAAGCTTAAAAACACACCTTGAACTTCTTTGTGAATATGTCCCCAAAAGTCCTACATAGGTCCTTTTGTTTTCAGGCATTTGTGATCTGACTAATAATAGGGGCTCTAGTTTCTCCCATACAATGTGCCAGACACACTTAACCATTTTCTATATTCTAAATCTAAATCTACAAAATAGCCTGCAGATCTCTCAGCACCTTGCAGGCATGCAAGTGATTTATGATTGACTTTCAGAGGGGCATTTGTGTATCCCGGAAGAATTCTGCCCTTCCGCTGACATTTTATGAAGGACTAAGTACCAAATGGCTACTCAAGGAGACTTTAAGCCAGCCTTTCTGCCCCACCCACAGGCCTGGGGAATCACAATAGAAACCTAGCACAGCATTTGGCCTTTTATGAGGCCCAGGGCTGCAAAAGGCAGCTAAGCACCTGTGGCCGGCAGCCCTTCCCTCAGTAGATCACATGAACACATTCCACCTAAGTCAGGAACCTGCTTTCTCTCCCGAACAGCTTGAAAACACACTTCCAACTGTCCCCTAAACTCCACAGCTCTTCCTATGGGGCAATGATGGAGTCTCCTCTGCCAAGTGGAAATTGTTATCCTCCTTGGCCAGGTGGCAGCCAGATCAGAGAGGCTGTGACTAATGCAAGCCCACCCAGCTAGTGAAAGATCTTGTCAGTCTTGAACTCAGATCATCCCTAAACCCCTGTCTCTAAGTAATACACTCAGTTACAAGAGAATTTATCAATGACCTCATCTTCTTCTATGCTGGCAGCATCTGCAAAGGCAGTTTGTATACTAAGAAGGAATAAGAGCCAACAATATTTAGCTTTTACTGAGTGCCAGGCACTGAGAAAAATGCTTTACATGTCTTTTTAAAGCAAACACAAAGTTCTCTCACATTGTACTAAGTAGAGTTTTAAAAGCTTTACATATATTTAAGTTCCATAACATTTTTATGACAGAGGCATGTTATCCTTATTTTACATAAGAAGAAACAGAGACACAAAGAGTTTATTTATTCAAGTTTACCTGGTCAGTAAGTTACAGAACTGAAATTGACATCTAAGATCTTTGACTAGATCTTTGGCCTCCCGCCAAACTGCCCTCCTATGTAGCATTAGGGCCTCTTTCTGAAAAGTTCTTTGGGACTCCTTTGGGTCTATGATAGTCTCCATATTTGTTTAAATCAAGGCACCACCTTGGGATTCCTTCCCCATTGAGCTGTGGTGTCTTAAAAATAGCAAACATGTATTGATGCTTATTGTATTCCAGGCATCAGTAATCGAATGCTTATATGCCAGGCATTATTCTAGGCAAACTGAAAGTTTTAACTGATTTAATCCTCAACAAAGTCTTCAAAATGTTCTATCCCCAACTTACAGATGATAAGACTAAGGCCCAATAACACATAACCAGTAAAAGGCAAAGTGGGATTGACTCCCAGGTGGTCTGGCTGAAATGCATTCAGAGGTCCCCTTTGCTCAGAGACCTGTGTACCAATGCCTATCATTTCTTAATTGGGATTCATTTGCAAGAAGTTTGCCTGCTGAGTTAAGCTTCAAGCAACCTAAAGAAGAGAGCCACTTACTCCTAGACTTGGCCTCAGTCTCCAAACTGGTCAAATGAGACAGGAAAGCAGGTCTTGGGAGGTTTGTAATTTGTGACTTGTGCCTGGAACCTGAAGGGTGAACCTAGGCTCTTCATGGCCCCTGGGCACTGATTTTGTTGGTGTTTTGGGGGTGGGTGAAAGAGGTACTGGGGATGGAACCCAGGGCTCTGTGCTTATTAGGCAAGCACTGAACTACATCCCCAGTCGTTGAGCACATTTTTTAAAAAAAGAGGTCAGTGGTGCAGCGATGTAAGTTTCTGTTTGTTTTCAAACTCTGTACGAGCTACAAAGCACTTTCACAAGCATCCTTCCATTAGCACCTTCCCTCCAGGAAGGTGGCGGGAACCCCGTTATTCTTTCTTAAGAAGCGTAAATTCAGAATCGTCCGAACTGAACTGACTCACTTCTGCTTCGGAGGTGCCAAGGAAATGAAACAAATAGGCTCCCACTCTTTCCCAATAGAGGTCTTTGGCCTCCCTCCGCGGGAACTTCTAACTTTTTTGTATCTAAGAAAACGTATTTCAAGACCTTTCTTGTTAATCAACAAGCCCACTTTGGGGGTAGGTTGAGACAGGCGTTGCAGGGAGGTCAAAAGCTTTCGCATTTCCTTAACTGGCATGCCTCAGCCCTTCTTCTCCCCTGCTCCTCGCTACCATTCCCTATAGGTTGTGATCTTCAGGTCAGAGACAACAATTAAGGCTGTGGCAGCGACCCTTTGTGGTTCCCAGCAGGGAGGAAGAAGTGGGGATGACCAAGCAGAAGTTAGGCGCCGGCTGGCAAGCAGCAGCTGACTCTCCGGCAGGTGACGCGTGAGCAGCGAAGAGCGTGGCGAGGACCGGGAGATCCACCGCTGCTCCAGGCTTGCAGAACGTGGAGAGACACACACCTCGTGTGATTTCCCTCCTCCAGCTCAGTTTCTCTAGGGGCCACCTGATCTCGTTGACCTTCCTGGGTCAAAACTGCTTCCGCTCAAGGAGAAGCAAGATCAGACCCGAGTTTGTCTGCAAGCGCAAGGTGGGCAACGCGAAGCCCGCGGCTGGCTCGGGACGTACCCCCGGCTCTGGGGCCATCAGCTACCTGGGCACCGTTTAGGTGTGAGCTCGTGGACAGCCAGAATCAAGACGCCTGCGACCCTCTCTGTGCTCAGCACAGACTCGACCTCCTAAATTCACGGTTGCTCTCTAAGGAAGCTCGCGGTGCTGGTCCTGCTTCGCTGCCCGACGGGGCGCGCATCCCTCAGCACCTGCCTGGTTCCTGCATCGACCACCGCCAGTGCGGAGCCAGCGCTTCCCTTGGGTGAGGGGGCGAGTGCTTGCTAAGTTTGGCACCTTCTGGGTACCTTGACAAGAGGCCTGCTGACCTATTGACTGTTTTCCGAAGCGGGAAATTTACACCTATTTTGCAGAGGTAGAATATGAGGTTCTGCGACATTTTCATAAGGCAGGGTTAGTTAATTTTGAGCTGATACTCCACCCCACCCCCGTCCTGGGATCTCTGTACTCGCTAAGAACTGAGTACCCTGGAGAATGGGAGAATAAGTCCGGGATGTGAATCCCTGGTGGGTGGGGCTGTCTGTATTTCTCTATCCCTAGCCCCCCCCATCCCCTCATCCAGACTCCACCCTGAGTAGGGTACAGGCGAGGGGCACAGAGGAAGGGACTCCTAAGACAAACTGAATAAGGTTGGCAGACAATAAGATTCACTGGGTCCCCATCCCCCCACCCTAAAGTGGCCAAGACACTCAGGGGTCATGGACCTGGTGTCTTGATTCTGGCTTTCCACCCAGTGGCACGTTTTCTCACACCTAAAGTGGTAATAATCACACCTGATGGGTGTGAGCATGAAAGTGAGATATCATCCAGGGAGCTCTTTAAGAGCCTGAGTTCTGGGCTCATCTCCTATCAGTGCTGTGATCTTGGGCAAATTACCTGACCTCTCTCTCAGTTTCCTCCCTAAACCCTCAGGTTATCATTGCTTCCAAAAAAAAAACTTCGCCTCACTGACAGTTTTGCAACTTGAAAATAAAAGAACAAACTAGGTCTCTTTTTCCAGGACTGAAGGACACAACAGTCTCATCACTGGAAACTCCAGAGATAATTCTGAGGAAAATTTACTGCCTGTTACTTATTAGTCATGAGATCTTGGGCAAGTTGCAGTCCCCTCTGCCCCTGCATCCTCATTGAAATGGGTCCCTAAAGATGCACCAGTCTCTAAGGCCCCTTCCAAGCTCTGGTTCTTGCTTTTGGTGATAGGGGGCCTTTAGGTTGCCAGGAGTGGCCAGAAGGTTGAGTGGCCCCAAAGTCAGTCCACCAGAGGGCCTCTACTGCTCCATCCCTCTGGGCGCGGCTGGGTGGAAGCTTTGGGCTTCAGGACAGCTACACTGAGGGCAGAGGGGGGACCGCTAGGCCCAGAGTTCCCGCCGCCACATATGGTCTGTGGATTTAGGTGTCAAAAACCGGAGAATTAGAAATGGTAATTTTCCGTCATTATGGCTGAAACGCGATCTGTCACAACAACTGGAACATGTCTCCGTGCTAGCAAAAATAATGTTCGTGATTAGGAATCATTATGCACGTCAAGCCGAGTCCATTAAGTTGTAGGGAGAAATTAGCCTTGACGGGCGGAATCAAACTACAAATATACAGGCCTCGCCTTCAGGAGGCCCAGCAATGGCCCTGGGGAGGAGGCCAGCTAGAGTCGGGTGTTTTCTTAATGGGAAACTGCCCAGAGAATTAATACCCCTTCCCGACCCCCATGGGAGTCTCCCATCCTCTCCCAATGCCAAGTCCCCACCCCAAGTGGGAATGCACAAGGCAGTGCAGCCAGTAGCTAGAGACTTTGAAGTCTCACAGCCCCCCTGGCCAGTTCCCTGTCACGACTTCCAAGTTGTGTGACCCTGTCCAAGTCACTTGACCTCCCTGAACTTTGCTCACTGGTCTGTAAAAGAAGGATAATCTCACTCACTTCACTGGGGTTCTGGTGAGAATTAAATGAAATCAGGTATGCCAGCACACAGAGGCATGAGAATCCGTCAGACTTCTTCCCTTCCTAGAGCTCCTTAGAGCTCCTGGCTCTAAACTGGGGACCCTGGTGAGATCATGAAGGGGATGGAGGCAGCAGTGTGTGTGTGTGTGTGTGTGTGTGTGTGTGTGTGTGTGTTTGGGGCTGGTGTTGAGTGCCTGGACCCCAGAAACTTCCCACCAGGCCCTGAGTAACAGGTCCAGAATCATTGCAAAATGAGAGAGGTGAACTCAGAGGCACTGATGTGACCCACGGGACTGTGTACACTCCTCCCTAGCAACCCAGGCAGGAAAAGGGGTCCTGGGTCCTCCACTCTGCGTCTCTCAGCCTACTCCCAGCTGCCAGTCCACTAGCATCTACACTGTTACCAAGGAGTGGTTCATAGTCAATGGAGCAGGATTAAGGAGCCTGCCTTTTTCGGCTGCTGCCTCTGTCCCCATTGGAGATGCAAGGTAATTAATTTTTCCCTTGATGCCTCCCCAGCAGAGAGTTTGGGGAAGAGTCTTCCCCAAAAGACACCAGAATGGAATTTAGAAAGGCTGCTTCCTTCCAGTCTCCGGTGCCCAACAACCTTTTGAGAGTTTGTTTGAGTCCTCCAAGGACTCTCCCTCCATCACCTCCTTTTATCTCCTTTGTCCCATGGAACAAGTGAGAATCAGGAGCTAGGAGACCTGACTGGACCTGACCAGGCTGGCCTTGCCTCCAAAGCCTTAAAAAGGCACGGCCACTTCAACCAGCCTATTTTGGCCAATCAGCCTTTTCTGTCTTTCCTCCTTCCAGCCGCCAATTTCACCTCTCAGGCTGTGATAGTGAAATGAGCTAGTAAGTGTGACTGGCTCTACCTGACAGCTTTGGAGCTCATTTAGTCACTCCCTTTATGCCTCATTTTCTCTTCCATAACTGGGATCTCACCTCCGCAGCTCTCTTGGTGGAGAGTAGGATGCAGGTGTGGCCAGCGCCCACTTGTTTGGAGTCAAATAATCTAGGTTTGCACCCCTGCTAGGCCACAAATACGCAGCAACTGGGCCCACCCTCAAGCAGAAAAGCAGGAGTCTAGCTGCTGGGAGAGATGAATGCAGTAATTTGCCAAAAGCACTTACTGCCGCCGGCGGCAAGAAGATGAAGCGTTAAATAAGGCGCTGGGCACCAGGGCGCAGTGATTGTCCACAGGTTTGGAGAACTGCATCTGGTTGAGAATGAGAAGTTGCCCCTTCCGGAAACTTCTTGGGAGTTTCTAGCATCTCAGAGTGCTAGTGGTCTGGAATTCACGTGCCGCCTCTCAAGGGCACGAGGGTCCTGGGGCTACCACCCTTCCAACACCTTCTAGTCCACCGGGCTATTAAGAAAAGGTGGCGGGGAGAAAAGCGGCCCACACTCGGAGCTCAGGGCCTGGTCTCCCCATCGTCCTGCCTTTCCAAAATGCAGAATAGGCTTAGAGACGCAAATGAAGGGATACAGTGGGAATAAGTCGAGCCCAGAAAAAAGATCCTTTCCAGACATGGGGGTAGTGATGCAGCGTCAGCGAGTGCGACCCCAAAAGCGCTCTTACGGATAGTTGACGTTCCAGTGACCTTCCTCAAAATACGAGCCGCACTAATCTGAGACATGCTTTATTTTTCTTCACATTAACATCCTAGTCTCCTGCTAGACGGTGAACCCCAGCACAGCAGGCCTTTTCTCCTGTGTAACCCTGGCAGAGAGTAGGGAACAGATATTAATGAATATCTTCACAAATAAACGAATGAGCCTGGAAAGGATGAAGGACAGAAGAGAGAGCAACTCCACGACAAAGGTTTTTTTCCATTTAAAACATCTCCAGTTTTATGCTTCCCTAGGAGCTAACAGTTTAGGTTCCCCTAAGCCCAGCAGCTGCTGAAGACGCCAGCCAGCCTCCTTAGGCTCCGAGACTGTTTCCCCAGCAGTGCTGGGGGGCGGATGCTCCACAGGAACCTTGCAGGCGGGACTCAGCTTTCTGCTAGCAACAGGACCAGCGTGGCCAGGAGGTGCCTAGCCACAAGGAGCCTTGTCTGGATGATTGTTGTAAATCCAACAAATAAAGACATCTTAGGAAATAATTTAAAGGAGTTCTGCAGATTCTTTTGAATAAACAGAATGCACTGGAAAGTGAAGTTCCCCTTAAATGTACCTCTTTCAGACATACATATGTGTATATATACATATTATATATATATATATGGATTTTTACACACACACACACACACACACACACACCCCACAGTGCTGGCTATGGGAACCCAGGGCCTCTTGTAAACACTCTACCATTAAGCTACACCTTCAGTCCCCTATTGAATTTATTTTGCACATTTACGTATTTTTTATTTTGTGGCACAGGGGATTGAGCAATTGCTCTTGATGAATATACATATCTCTTATTTTTTTGTTTGTTTGATTTTTTTGGTGCTGGACCTAGAACCCATGACCTCGTGAGTGTTAGGTTGTTTTTAAACCACAACTGCAAATGCAAAGGATGTGAGGAACTTGTTGCTTTGAAAAAAAGACTTCTAAGGGAGGTTGACTGTTCTCACTGGGATCCTTTTGCTTCTTGCTGTGATCACTCAATGCTCCCTGTCCACTCTTTACCATCTCTATAAATTCCTTGTAATAGCACATGTTCTCCTTTAGCTTTGCAAGGGTACCAGTAAGGCTATAATCATCTAGTGTCACCAGCTACTCAAGAAGCATGTGATTCATTCACTATCACATCTTTGGGGTGATTATTATTTTTTAACAGAGTAGTGCTACCTAGAGCTCCATGAAAGCCTGATTTCAAATCCAGTTGTTGTGCTCATGGGGCTTTTCAGGATGAAGATCTACCTGCCTTCCCTCTTGAGGGCCAAGAAGACACCTGACCTGAATCTCTGGATTGTTTTTCCAAGGGATTGCTTCTAGCCAAGTCACCAGCTTCTTGGCTCCTGTGACCGCTAATGCAACCAGAACCACCTGTCCTGAGCTTAAAAGGAAGTATAGAAGAGTCAGTTGTTGAATGTAGAAAGTTCTACTGTGTAGATCTTCCATGTAAAAAAAATTTGAGTGTTCAATGTGCCCCAGGCCCTCCATTGCGAATCCAGAAAAGCATGGGCAGTTGTTGAAAGGCAACTATCCCAATAAGTCTTTTTTTTTTTTTTTTTTTTTGGTGGGGGGCAGGTCCAGGGATTGAACCCAGGGGTGCTTAACCACTGAGTCACGTCCCCAGCTCTTTTTATATTTTACTTAGAGTCAGGGTCTAGGTAAGTCGCTGAGGCTGGTGTTGAATTTGAGATCCTCCTGCTTCAGCCTCCCAAGTCACTGGGACTACAGGTATGTGCCACCACACTCAGCTCCCAATAAGTCTTTAGGTCATGACCCCAACCCAGCACTGGGTATGAGCCATGCTTAGTCCAACAAAGGCATCTGGACAAAGGTGCTCTACCAGGAGCCTCTGGGGTCTGTGTTCCCTAAGGGTAGTTTGACTGATTGCTGCTACCTCTCTAAATGTGTCTCTATCCTCCCCTGCTCAGGTTTCTGAACTTTGTTGGCTAACTGCCTTACTCCACACCAGAGCATCTGTCCAGTTTCAAAACTGGACTATTTTCCCCTGACAGGGAAATGAAGAGGTTTGTTTTGGTTTTGGTTTTGGTTTTTTGTTTTTTGTTTTTTGTTTTTTTTCAGGGCCTTGGATTTTCCAGCCCTTAGCTAGTGTGGGGAAGTTAATGTGCATTTTAATACGGTCAAGTATGAGATAGATGATGGAATGTTCAGTCCAGTGTGCTGGAATGAAGTCTGATGGCCAGGCACCAGAAGAGTCCTAATGGCTGAGGCTGGAGAACTTGATCCCAAGGCAAGCCCAGCTCTCACACTAGGTTTTTGCCCCAGAACCCATGCCATGCCCAGCAGGCAGAAAAAACAAGAAGGGTTTGGTGGGACTTGGAATAGCCCTGCTGTTTCTGAAGCCCACTTTGCCAGTCTCCCAGGCACTGGGAGGCTGAGGTGGGAAGAGTTTTTTGTTTGTTTGTGTTAGGTTTTGCCAGGACAGACAAGGGAAACTCTGCAGGATCCTGGTTCTCATTCATGAGCCTTCTCAATACCTATTAGAAGCCAATGAGCCTCAGGCCCAATGGTAGACGCTACAGCCACCCCAAAATGCCTGGTCTTCCGGAGGTCTGCCAACACCTGAGACAACAACTCACAAATCCCTTTATTACAGCAGGTGGACCTACTCAGGAGGAATTTTAAATTCACACTTGGAGTATGGGGGGACTCAGGGAAGGTCTGAGACCAGAAAACCTTGAAGAACTTGGATTTAACCAGGCTGTCTTCTCTTCAGCCCCATGTCCCTGCAGGTTCTCTTTTTCTCACAAGCTTTGTAAGCTGTGTCCTCATCTTCCGTTCCCACAGACCAGGGTCCAAGGACCCCTCAACTCCCCAGGGAGGGGAAGGGAAGAAGGTTCAGTTGTCACAGCCCCCACCCCACCCCCACCATCCACAGGTCAGTCACCCAGGTGGCACTATGCCTGGCTGCCTCCTGACACTGTTAGGAATAGGTGGGACACGTGCTGGGGCAGAGGTTTTACTTGGTTTCTGATTCCTTGAGGGGGTCAGTTCCGCTGAAGCCTTTCCAAAACACACAAGCAAAAAGTAGAGTAGGCCCACAGATCCCTCGAAGCTGTGAGGACAATTTGGTGCCACCCAAGCTCCTCGGCAACCTTTGAACCCCCGCGGACTTCTAACCTGCGGTCCACACATGGCAAGGCTGGACGATGCCAGATGCCTAGGTCTGGAGTTGGCGCTGTGAGCGCCCCCCAGCGGTTCCCACTAGGCCAAGCCCCCCTGCACTGAGAGCCCGGCACCCGCGCGTGCGCGCGTTTGTGGGTGTCGATGCGCAAAAATTCCAGCCGCACAGCTCGGGGAGTCTCCCAGGGAGGCCTTGGCGCGCACAAGGGAAGCCTTTCAAAAATGTTAATAAGCTTATTAAAATGAGCGGCTTTACTGGCTGTCGTTTTACAGGGAGCCGCCCACCCTCGCTCTCTGGTGGACCGAGAACCAGAGGCACTTGTGACAGTTTTCCCTCTGAACGCATTTTCCATCCAAGGAGCGGGTACTCTCCATAGTCAACACGGTCCAGAGGTGGACTCGCCTCAGGTCTGCTCCCTCTCAGCGCGGTGCGTAGGGAGAAGGAAAAGCTGGGCTTTTCACTCAGCCCTTGAAGGCCGGCAGAGGAGGTCCAGATGATGGCCTTCCAGCCGAGGCCTGCAGGGCAGCAGCTGAGAGCACCCCAAAGCCTTAAAACAATACCCCTTCCCCAAACGGAAAACTAAAATTGCTCTGGAAGGGAATGATTCCCTGTTTAAAGTAGAAAGGCTTTGTCCTTTTACCTTCACTCTCAGCCAGAGCTGGATGTGGATTCCAGTTACTCAGGGGATTTTCAACTTCTTATTTTTTAAAATAGACGCGCGGAGAAGTTAGTTCCTCAAGACTCAACAACTCAGTAGTAGAACTACCTTGGGCCTGTGAGGCCCAGGCCCTCCGCAGCCTTACTGTAAGGACCTCCGGAGCCACTGACTGCGACTCCACCGCCTCCCACTCTCGTGTGTGCAAGACACGTGAGGACACACGCACAAGTCCTGGGGAGGGAGCTGAGGCCCTACTGGTGGGGGCCAGGCCAGGAAACGGAGAACTCGGCTAGAAGCCCCCATAGCCCCCATGCCCGCACAGAGCCCAGCACTAGATCTTCACTCCTGGGGGTTTAAAGATGCCATTACAGAAAGTACCGGATGAATCAGGCGCTCACAGGGGACCGTGCGGTCATGTGCAGACATTATCACGCTCTTGGCTTTGGGGGCGCACAAACCGCTGGGCTGCGCGCCACGACGGGGACTACGGGCAGGGACAGGGAAGGGGAGAACCAGGGTGCTTGTGCTAGGGAGCGTGGACGCCAGCAGGCCACTGAACCGAAGATCTCCCCATGCACACCCACTCAAGCCTGGAGGAAATGTCCAAGTTCAGCAGCCAGCTTACCTCGCCAGAGGCTCCAGGGAAGGAGGTGCCCTCAGGTGACGCCCTGCAACTCTCTAGTTTTCCCTCTGACAGGAACGAAGAGGTGCTATTCGTGGTGACCACGGATTCCAGCTTTGCTCCGGGTGCGCCAAAAGTCCCTGCTGCTGCCTTTCCCCGTCGACCTCAAAGCAAAAGTCTTCGCAGGACTAGGGGCCAGGTGCGGGACTGCAGGGCTATTTCCCTGTTCTCATTAGCCAACCGCCCTTAATGTAGACTTTTGACGTTTCCTTCACAGGAAGTGTAGTCTCATGCATACACTCAACAAATTTGAAAAAAGTTATTCAACTTGAACTTGTACCCTACACAGGACCACCCCGGCTTGCAGGGTCCTGGGAATCAATCTTCTCCTATAAATGCTTTAATGATTTTAACAACGCAATTTATTTGAACAATTCCTATGTGTCACTCCAGGAAAAAACAGTTTATTATTAGATGATGTAACCACTTAAAATAAAACAACCCTTTTTTTTTTTCAATCCTGAGTTTCATTTTTAAAACATTTATATCAGGAGACCAAAAACTGGCCAGGGGTCTCCAGACTGACAGACCCTAAGTTCAGCAGATCACAGTACACTTGGACACCCCTGGAGAATGTAGGAATTCAGATCAGCAATTCAGCATTGCCCAGAGTTCATAATAATAATAATTAATAATAGTCAACAATAATATGGTCGTACCAGTTGTACAGTGCTTAATGGTTTTCGAAGTGCATCCACACTTCTGTGATCCAACCTCTAGAGCCAAACCTGGGGAATGCCAGTGCTAAAGAACAATCTTTTGGCCATCTCAAATCCTAAAGCAGACTTTGAATCCTAAAAGGGCTTTGAATGACCTTGAACCCACCTCTTAGAGGTCTATGATGGTGGAAAACTCACATTGCCTCTTTGAGCCTCAATTTCCTCTTCTATGAATGGAGGTCAGGTTCACTAGGCTACAGGCAGCTTCAGTGAACCTGAGCATGCATGATTTGGAGACACTTCTTCACTGTATAAATCCCTAGACAAATGAATGGAGTTGTCATTTTCTGCTTTACTGTCTTCTTATAAACATTGTTAGGTTGTGCCTTCCTTGGATTAGGAGCCTCTGCTGTTTTTTTTCATTGAAGTGGCTTCTGCAGCTGCAGAGTGCCCTGAGTGGGTCAAAAACCCCCATGTTACAGCCAGCCCTTCACCCTTTCTGACATACAAAGTGCTTTCAAGCATTTGCTGCCTCTTGCAGTTCCTGCATAGCTCTGTGCCATTCCCAATTAAAATAGTTGGCAGAGTGAGATTGGTGGACTACAGAGTTGAATGAAGCCTTAGAGCCCCCTTGGCAGCAGACTGCGCCCCAGCACTGGTCTATTTTGCTCCCCCTGAAGAGTGCTGCCCCATACACCCTAATTGTCCTTTGGAGCCCAGGACCTCCTCCACCACTTTCCAGGTTTCAGGGGAAATATCTGATTCTTCCTGTAGCTTATGCTCTGTTGGCAGTGGCTTTCCCTTGATCAAAGCAGGAGGCTTTCGGTAAGTGGGCTAAATTCTGTGACTTTGCAGGTGGAGGCCAGATTCTACATTTTCCTCCATAACATCAACAGAAACTTGGGTAGAGAAGAGTAGATTTTCAGCTGTTGGTAGAGAGCTCCGGTGGCTGGTCAGGAAATTAGAGTTACAGGACCCTTTCTTGGGGGAGGTCTGCAGGCCTGGGATGGGGTTCTATTTCTCTGCAGTATTGGTCTGTCATTGCCAGGCTTTGCTCCCCGGGCCCCCTCTCTCTGACAGGAGGGGACTGGGAACCAGGAGCATTACTTCAGGTCACACTTCACTCCTCAGAAACCCCAACAGGCCACTCCTCCAGCCAACCCAGTCTCCCCAGGTTCAGGTCACTGATATGACTGAGTCACTGCTTGGAGGTGTCAGGACATAGTGTTGGCGACCATTTCCCACTATCCCCAGTGACATTAGGTTAGCCATCACCCTCTCCCTTTTCCTAGTCCTGCAAGGATGCTGGGATTTACTATGGCCAGGGAGCCATTTGTTTTTGAAAATAGAATCCAACCTCAACTCGCTATATCTCTGCAAAACAGAACTTCTACAGAGATTTGAGAGGCCCACAAACCTAAGCTTTTGGAATGGGACAGTTTGAGATGAGCAAGGCCAGCAGACCCAGGTGCTTCTCTCTCTCTCTCTCTCTCTCTCTCTCTCTCTCTCACACACACACACACACACACACACACATACAGAGTGACATTTGACAGCCATTGATCCCTAACTTGCTGCCAGAATGAGATTTGTAGGGTCAATTTGGATCCTTGGGACCCCTTTCAGTGCAGAGCACAGCAAATTCTGTCCCCTTTCCCAACTTTCCCCTTGCCTTGGTTTACCTATCTGTAAAGTGAGTGGGTGAGACCTGAAGATTTCCCCCAAGGCCAGCTCCAGTGCTAAAAGACAAATGGGTAGAAGGGTAGAAGGACGAAGAAGAGAAAGAACTCTGGGCTCAGGCTGCAGCCCTGGCTGCTCTGGGTAACTAGGCCTCCAGGAGGCATGGAGAGCTTGGAGGAAGCACAGTGGGGAGGAGACGGAGAGACCCTTGAGCAGTCGGGAGGGTGTAGGGAACAGGACTGTTTTTCATTTAAAAAAATAAAATAAAATAAAGGTAAGAAAAGGTGGGAAAAAGAAAGAAAGTAATGCTGTGAATTTCCAGCAGAAACCGCATCTGAAGCCCAAGTTACAGGTAAAGACACGGTGTCTTGTGTCTCAAAATGAAGTAGGAAATATATGGACCTAGCAGGATTCCCGACCTCAAAGCAGTCCCGGGCCAGCTCAAAGGGAAATTGCTGCAAGCCGGATCAAACTGATTCACTTGGGTCATTTCCCCCGGGGCAGCTGCAGTTGGGGGGTGTGCGGGAATGGGAGTGGGAAAGCTGGAGAAGGGCGCCGCGCACCCAGGTGGGACGGGAAGGTTGGTGCGCGGTGAAGAGGAGTGCGACCCTTCGACTCCTTTCCTCTTCGAAACTTCCCGGTGGTTTCACCTACGAATTTTCCCTCTTAGGACGCAGCAACAAACTACTGCCATTTTCAGAGAGAGAGAGAGAGAGAGAGAGAGACAGAGAGAGAGAGAGAGAGAGAGAGAAAATCAATCTCCCCTTCCAAAAAACCCTCGCTAAATGGAGCTCTCCGGGGAGAGGAAAGGAGGTATTGCAACGTTAACGGAAACGTTCCAGATTTCCACAAGGAAAATGCATTTATGATTAATTATAAAATTAAAGTGTAATTTAAAATATTTGAAGAAGAAACAAAATGATTGCAGGAACCACCTGGAAGGTAGTGGGGCTCGGAAGAGAGAGGGCGGTGTGCATTTTCCGAGGGCCTTTGCCTTTCACTTTTCGCTGTTCCCGGAAGGAGGAACCTTTTGGTAAAGCGCTGGTCGCCACGCTCCTCCTCCGCTGGTACGAACGGTTGCGGGACTCCTGGCTGCGGCCTTCGCAGCACCAAGGGAGGCCCGGAGGCTGGGGAAGGCTGTGGCTGGGGAATGGCGCAAATCAGCTTTCCCCTCCAGGGTGAAACTGAAAGAAGCCCAGGCCTGGTTTCAGTGTTTCCGGGCCCTGGAGCACCGAATGGAGGTCCCGGCGCCTGCGATGTGGCATTAACTCTTCCCTGCTCGCCAGGGACCCAGCGGGAGGGCGGTGCTGAAGCGGGCGTTTCACTCCGGTGAATCTGTGGTGCTCCGGGGAGTCTTGAACGCCAGCGGGGCCTGACAATCTGTAAAATGGGGTGGTAATTAAACCTCGCCCAGCCCATCTTCTGCTCCCCCAGTGGATTTCGGTGCGGAGCAAACGACGACGTGTCATTACAGGAGCAGAAGCGCTTTGAAACACCGAAGGGTACTATTCGTACCCAGCAGGGATAAATGCCCCGGTGATCCTTCCCGGGAGACTTGGTTCAGAATTTCAAGCGAGAGTGTTTACTACCCGGTTCTTGGAATGAAATAAAAACCGATCACTTCGGAGAAATGCTCCGAAAATCGAAAGCAAACAGGATGGCGGAGGACATGAAAGGGTCAGCAGATCAGCATTGGGCATGGAAATTGGCTGGGGGCTCAACCATGGGCTTTCCTAGATCTGCAGCCGAGGCCCTCGAGAAAATAAGGAATCCTAGGAATTTGCCACGGGACTCGGTGGGATTCTTGCGTGACTCCTCCAAACCCATTGAGCTGTGCGGGGTGAGCAGCGGGGCTGCCCTGGGGAGGCAAGAGGTTCCCAGTCCAAGACCGAAAAGAGTATGGGAAAATGAGCCCCAGTCACTTCCAACCCACATTTTTGGTCCCCCAAAGCCAAACCCGCACCAAGAGTTTGAGATAAAACAACGGCGTCAAGGAGGGCCAGTTCAACTAAAAGTTTATAAATAAAAAAATACAGCGAATAGTTTCCAAACTTCACAAATCTTTTTAAGATAATACTCTAGTTGAGTGCACAGTGCCCTTAAGGAGGCGAAAAGCGGCGAGGTTGACCAGACAGGATCACCTGTTTCAGAAACAGGTGAGGAGTAGAAAGGGGACTCCTGAGCCAGAGCGCAGAAGTCGCGGAGGGTGAGGGGCGGGGGGCGGGGGGTGTCTGGTAGAAACCAAGGGCCTGGCGGCTGGACTGCGGAGGACGCCGTGGGAAGGCTGGCCAGGGATATTCACATTGATTACAAAAATAACCGTTATTTGATTACAAACTGAAAAGTGCTACAAGTCTTAACCTCCATTGAAGAACAAAAAGAAATAAAGGCAAGTTTCTGCGAAGGGTTGCTCAGGGGTGCTCTCTTCTTGTTGGGGGCTCCCAGGCACTCCCCATTTAGGCGAGGGCCTGGACTTCGATGGGAAAAGGAAGGTGTGGGGCTTCCTGGCCCGCCCCGCGCTTAGAGGCTCCCTTCTTACATTCAGCACCCTATAGTGCACCCCGCCCGTGCTCTGGCACTCGGGAGGGATGGAGTGGAGGCCTCCAAAACCAAACCCTTCACAGTTCAAATCAACCCCGGGCCTGGGACAGCCAGGCTTCCGCACTCCTTTGTCACAAATGCAATTTCCAAAAATAAGAGATATGTAGATACACATAGATCGGTAGCATGGATACCATGAACTAGTGTGGCCTAGCGCACGAAGCTCTCGGCAGGCCTGAATATCGGGGAATTCAGGCTATGTGGTCTCCAGGAGTCCTCTCCGCTCCGGGGGAAACACCATCCCCAGGCGAACACAATCCAAATCCGAATTCAAATCCACAGTCGTGGTAATAAATAGTGTCCAGGGGCTTACAGGCAGATGAGGGGCGAGTAGGGCCCCGAGGCCATAGGTTATGACTGTCCAAATTAGAAAAAAGGCGCCCCCTCTGGGCTGACTTAGTTCAGGTCATAGGTACAAACTGGCGAAGCCAGAGCTGGATTTCATCCTCCACTTGCCCCTTGGGGCGAGCGCCCCAGCACGGAGAACAACCTGCACAGCTGTCAGCGGCGGTCGGCGCTAGGGCGCAGGATCAGTCACTGGCTGCCTCACCCCAGACGGCTCACTGGGTGCCAGCAGCGGCTGCGCACGTGGACAGCGCCCAGCCCGGGAGGCAGTAGTAAGGGTAATAGTAAGAGGGCTGAAGTGGCAGAAGCGAAGGTGGCCTCAGCACCTCGCCTGGCAGATACTGTCTCTGGTCGTCACGCACCAGCACCTTTACTGCCACCTTCTTGGCTGCGGGCGCCGAAGCCAGCAGGTCGGCGGCCATCTGCCGGCGCTTGGTTTTGTAGCGACGGTTCTGGAACCAAATCTTCACCTGAGTCTCGGTGAGCTTCAGAGACGCTGCCAGGTCAGCGCGTTCCGGCCCCGACAGGTAGCGCTGGTGGTTAAAACGGCGTTCCAGCTCGAAGACTTGCGCATGGGAGAAGGCGGCTCGGGAGCGCTTCTTTCGGGGTTTGGGAGCCGCGGGCTCTTCCTCCTCCTCCGCGCCTCCGGTCGGACCCCCGCTACTTCCGCCGCCCGGTCCGCTGCACAGCCCTGGCAAGCGTACACCTCCCGGGCCAACACCGTCATCCTCGGCTCTCGGGCTGCGGTCGCCTGCAGACCCCGGTGGAAACAAAACCGAGAATGTCACATTGATCAAATTATGTGCGTGTACGAATATGCCACAATGAACACACTATTCGGTACTATTACGCACCAGTTAAAAAAAAAAATTAAACAAGAGAATGTCAGAGTCACAGAGTGAGTCTGGGTCTTAACTGCAGGGGCCACCGGGGACTGGTTGGGGGCGGAAATACACTTTAATCCCACCAAAACGGAGGTGAAGTCCTGGAATCCGTGGGCTCTGGAGATGTGTCCCACTCGCTTCTCGCACCTAGGCTGCTTCTGGAGAGGGTAAACAAATCAGCTACGGTGACAACGCTGAGCTTCCTCGCACTCTGAGCTCCAGGTTCCCCTTAGTAACGTGACTCCTTCCTAACGCAGGATGCTGGGCCTGAGCATCCCTGCAAAACTGCTCAGCCCTGCGCCTGGGCGTTCCAGGCTGCGTTTCTGTATATCTCCTCCGGTTCACCGCCTCCCCACACTCACACACGTGTGTCATCACTGCACACATGCATTGGCTACACTAAAAGGGAATGTGTGTGTGTGTGGGGGGGGGGGGATCTGTCGAGCAGAGGGAAAAAGAAGCCTCGTTCTCCTGATTGCCTAGGATTGCTGAGCTAAGGACTTAGGTGGTTTTTCCCCCCCCCCTCTTCCGGAGGAAATGAGAAGGCTGGGGCTGAATGGTGCAGTGAGGTGTCTGTCCCTGACTCGGTCCTGTGCCCTTTCCCCGGCTCTCCCTGAAGCACCCCAGTGGAGTGGTCTACTGTGTTCGTCTGCTTTGGGCCAGCCTAGGCCTACAGCAGCGAACACCCAACCGACAGGCACTGGGGTCAACTTCACACCAAGAAATGTGTCAGCTTCTGACTGAGAAGGCTGCTCTCCTAGATGCCTTGGTTTTGACTTCAAACTCCGAAGCTCTTCCTTCAGGTGGCTACTGGGTTTGCTCCCAGTTCCTGATTTCTCAGTCCAACACTGCTCCCCCAACCCTAGGGCTGAAAAACTAAACCAGCCTTTCCCCAAAGCCCCTCTCTGCAGACCCTGGACTCTGTTCCACTTGGAGGTGTCCTCTACAAATTATTCAGATTAGGTAAAGGCTGAGTCCTGGAACATCCAGACGTTAGGGTATTTGGGCCAGGGCGAAGGTCACTGCCTAGCTGAGTTCTCTTGGTCCCCTTTTGCTGACTTTGAGGATTGGAGGACAGACACAGCTGAGGCACTGATGATGAACTCCGAGCTCTCCTAGCACGGAGTGCAACTGTTCTCTTCCAACCTGGTCCATGGCACATTGCCCCAGGAAGCAGGGTGAAGAGTTCCTCGGTCCTCTGGGGGTCCCAGCTCCCAGAGGGTCAGGGAAGTCCTCGGCAATGCGCAGAACCTTGGGACCTGGCCAGAAGCTGAGCCCCGAGTGACCCCATGGTGACCTCCTTGTTCATGCCCTCCTTGTTCAGCTCCCTCCCCCCACCCCCACAAGCCAGCAGACCTGAAACGCTGGCTGACATCTCACTGTCGCTCCGGCCTGCGGCTTCCTCCTCCAGGTCCTTGGCGGCGTGCAACTCGCAGACCGGCTGGTCCAGGACCAGGGTTCCGCCGGCTACGCCGGCCCGGCTGGCTGCAGGCACGTCCGTGCAGCGCCGCCTGTTCTCGTTGTCCTCGCTGAGAGCAGAGTCCGAGTCCCAGCCTCCCGGGGTCTCCGCAGTCTGCCCCGCAGCTGTTCTGGCCCGGGCAGGAGACGCTAGCCGTGAGTCCTCGGCGCCCCCCAGCGCACCCGCGTCCGCCTCCCCAAAGAGCCGCCAGCAGCAGACAGCGGGCGCTGCGGCCACCGCCACCGCTGTGCTCCCAGGCGCCGAGCGCCCCTCCGGCGCAGCCAGCCCGCCGCGCTCCTCTTTCTTGTTGAGGATCGCCTGGATGGAGAAGGGCGTCAAGGTGTTGGCGCCGCGCACAGCCATCTGCGCCGCGGGCCGGAGCGGGCGGCCGGCCGGGCGGGCAGCTGGGGCGCGGGGCAGCTCCGAGCCAGACAGAGGACGCCAGCAACCCGAGAGCGAGTGAGCCGGGCGCGCCAGGCCCTTGCAGCCCACTGCTGCGCAGCCCCGCAGCCCCCGCCCCCTCTGTCCCAGGATCTGCGCCGACCCTCGCCCCCACCTCTGAGGCCCACCCCGCCTGGAGACCCCCCGCCCCCTGAATCCAGCGCCAGACGCTCTCCTTTCTTTCCCTGCTCAGCTGGATTATCTCATCGCCTCTCGCCCTCGGGGGCGGGCCAGGGTTTGCCCCCTCCGGGAAAGTGGGGGAGATTTGGTGGGGCCCCTCCGCGGCTGCAGTCCCTAGTTCCGCCGGGGCGCACGGCCCAAGTCACTTTTCTTAGCGCCTCTGTCTCTTCCCCGCCTGCAGGATTTCACTCCGGGCGGGTCCTCCCTCTTCCCCGCTGGGCTGGCTCTTCCGGAGCCCACCCCCCTGGCGGCGGCGGTGGCGGCGGCGGCGGCCTCTGGATTCAGAGAGGAGCGGGGCACCTTTTTACCCTCTGCCCTGGTGTTATCTGTTTCTTCTCTCTTTCCTTCCCCGGCGTTCCACCGCACCCTCCTCCCTCCCGGGTGTCATTCCTCACCGCTGAGTGACAGCTTCAGGTCACACCCCTTCATTGGGCCGTCCGAAGCGCTCCGGGCCGTCGATTGGCTGGCTCCGGCAGAGAGACGTTGACTGGAAGAGACAAAACTGGGCACGTCGAGCCGCTGAAGACAGAGCCTCATTTAACCTCTTCTCTCCTGAACCTGGTTTCCGAAGCATCCTCCAGTAACAGGAGGCTCGCCCACCCCGAAACTACGTTTCTCACTTTTGCAGATACAACCACCTACTTCAGGGCCACTGTGGAACACAGATATGAAGTTCAAAGGCTGCGGCGAAAATCGAAGATTAATGCAGTTTCCTAAATGACTCGGAGTTTCTGTTCTTGAGGAAGGATCCCAAAGTCGAAGGAAAAAAATGCGTCCTTTTTATCCCTAAAGTGTCGCTGCTTCTTCTGTGCTAATGCTGTTCGCTAAAATAATCAGTTAAAATCGTTCTGGAAATATTTTCCTTTCCTTGTCGTCTTTGATTTGACTTCTATAGAGGAACTGATTTTTAAAATCGTATAGTTAGAAGTAAAATCAGGCGAAAAATTGGAAGGCATCTTTGGGAGAGCTTCTGGAATTGTCCAGTCATTTCTCTGGGCAGTGAATACTGAATTTAATTGGAGCTTAAGTTTTACACCAGGAAGAGAAGAAAATCTTCCGATTTGTTTTTTAAATATTTTGTTACTTGTGAATTTAATAGAAACAGATAAGCGTTTGTTTGAAGGAATAGCTGGGAACTACCATAGTAATGATCCAGAACTGACAAAATTTAATACTGTTTAAAAAATAAGAAACACATTGTTTTATGGAGAAGAAGGAGCCAAGTAAGAAATACGAATATTGTGGGTATATTAAAACACATGTTGTTTTTATTTTTAAATAAAATTTGTTCAAATAACATTTTACTGTCTTCTACAAATTTTACCAGAGATTTAAGAACATCAAATACACAATCTTGAACCATTAAATACATTTAATGGGATCCTTCCTAAAGAACTGTGATTTTAACTTAATGATTTGCTGAGATTTGTGTTTTAATGTCATTAAAATAAATAACATTTCCCTCTGTTTCTTTTTTGGTTGTTCTTGTGCTGTGCTGCACGAAGAAATGCATGGAGAAACCATGGTTTTCAGACCCAAAATGAGGTTTGGCATTATGTAGACTTCAGCATTTTATGCACATGATTTTTTTTCTTTGTTCAGAACCTGTAATGTACCTTGGGAAAAAATCCCACTTGAAGAGGCCATTGCCAGTTATAATTTTTTTACAATTATATCAGTTTTGAAGGAAAGGTCTTTAAATTTGATGTCAAGATTTTGCATAATATCCGGGTACACTCCACGCCAGGGAGAGAAACATAAGAGAATGCTTGCAAGGTTTCTAAACAAAGTGGCCCTTCCCTCCCCACAAATTTCCCCTATTTTTTTAAATTGTCACCCCTACTACCCACCCTAGTCAGGGTGTAGGGAGTACATAAAGGTGCTGTTATACTCTAGGAGCTGACTGAGGACGAATTGACATAGGTTTTCCAGAACATAGGGGACGGGCAGGTGTAGACTTTGTGTCCCATAGAGTTATGGCTTTGTGGGGTTAGGTCTTGGTTGGACAAATAATTGAGTGAGTTTTGGACACACAGGCGGGAAGAGATGTTTGGAGGTGGAATGGCCGAGTACTAGAATAAATTTGAGAGCTATATACTTACTGGAAAATAAGAACTACTATTTAGTTGACCAAAAAAAAAAAATCTTTAAAAAAAACCATCAAATCTGGGTTGCCACAGGCTTGGGAAGAGGTTTTCAAAGCATGAAAGAAGCGGTTCGGTTCTCTTGAGTTGTCGGAGTATTTAGTGTGTGCCGGGAGTAAAAGAAAGCGGCTTATTCCGCGTCTCAGTCACCGCCACGGAGACTCTGGTGTCATCTCGGGCAACTGCGGCGGCGAGTCCTTCTTAGGGTTGGTGAGAGAGTGCGGGCAGGCCAGGGAGGTGGGTATTTGGCAGAGAATAAATGCAGGGTCTCGGACTACAGCTCGAAGGTGCTCCCTAAACAGGGCATGGGTGGAGATGAAAAGGCTTTGGGGGACCGAGAGAGGAGGCAGTCGGATGCACGGAGACACCCTGGGGTGCATCCGCAGAGCCGAGGCCCGCGAGGGAGGTGTGTGACTTGCAGCTCAAGAAGTCATCGCGCTTCCTAGGCGCGCAGACAGCCGGGGACCGCGGGGCGTCCCAGCCGGCGCGCCGGGAATCCGGCTCCGAGCCCACGGAAGGCGACTTCCTCCAGGCGTAGCCCTCAGCTCCTGGAACCCGGGGGCCGCAGACGACTGTGCCGCCTGCCGTTTCGTTGGTGCGGCGCTCCGGCCTGAGCTGGCCAGGAGGCGGCAGAGCCGGGGAGCAGGGCTGGGCTAAGCCCGAGAGGGTTATGGGGCACCAGCTCGCTCGACGCCCTCGCCTTGCTCCCGGGCCGCGCCCTCTCCTCGCCCCTGGCCCGGCTCTTCCTAGTTCTCTCCCTCGCCTTCCCTCCCGTCCTCCTCCAGCGGCCTCCGCTCCTTCCCGTTCCTCCTCCTTCTTTCCCCTCCCCGCGTTCCTTCTCTGCAGTTGGGTTCCTGCGCGCCCCCTACGTGCCGCGCCCTCGGGTCCCCGGGACGGCCCGGGCCTGGAATGCCGCTGGGTCCTGACGCTTCCGCCCGCCGCTGGGCGGAGAGTGGGATGGGAAAGCCGCTGGGTCTGCCGAGCCGGGAACCCCGGCCTGCGGCGCGCGATCAAGCTGCTGCGCACGCGTTCGCGCTCCCAGGAGCCCAAGTGGACTGAGCATTTTCATCTGGGTCACAGTGCGACGCGTCGTTTCTGTCCGCCACCTGCAAACTCTCTTGGCCGCTTGGCTTGAGGAAGGAGACCACCCGCTCTGCCACGAGCGTCCCGAGGGCGCACACCGCGCGCTCCTCTGTAAGCTGCAGGCCTTGCGGATCTCACCTCTCGGTGCCGTGACTGAAGTCACCTGTCCTCCTTAGTTTCCAGTCCTCTAAAACGAGAGTTTGGACGTGATGCCCCATGAGGCCGCTGCTGAGCGGCTCGAAGAAGGGGGAGAGGCAGGGGACTGGTTGTAGGCTGGCCAGAACTAGGTCTAGGCGGAGGTCCTGCCCGGCACTGTCTGGATTGCCGTCGTCCTCACACTCCCGAGGCTCGCCAATCAGCCCAAGCAACGCAGGCGTCAAACCACACGCTGCTTTCCCGCCAACAGACACTGCCTCCTGCGTCCCCAAATTATTCAGCCCAGGACCGGGTTTTCCATGTACGTGGGCCAAGTGTATCAGATCGACGCGAGAAGCGTTGCTATGACGGGCCAAGGCAGTTTTATAGATAAACAGATACTGCTCTCGACCGTGCACTGGGAGCTGAAGCCTGTTGGGTTCCTTCATGTACACCAGCCACCTGGGGATGCAATGAGTAGAGAACGTTATTGTCATTTTACAGATGTGGAAACTGTGTATCAGTAGGTGGCTGAATCAGAATTCAAATCTAGCCTCATCTGATTTCAAATCTAGTTGAATTTTCCTTTCTAATCGGTTTTTCTCATTAACCTCCAGGTGTATTCTCCTTAAACGTTTTCCATCATCATTATCATCAGTTTCTAATTATTCATCAGAAAACGAGCTTTATTTGCAAAGTCAAAGAAAAAAACGAAGCAGGCAATGAACCATTTTTTTCTATTCTGCGCATTTGAAAATAAAGCACTCTACGGCCCCCGGATCTGAACCTACATTTCTCTTTAAGGAGAAAGAAATGCCATTTTATTTTAGTCAATAAACTAAACCATGCATAGAGGGAGGCAGCCAAGTGATGGAAACTCTTTGGGTTCAGAGATCAGATTAAGCTTGTGAGCCCAAGATGTAGGGAAGCGTCCACAGCAAGACACGTTCACTTTGGAGCTTAGGTTCCTTGCTTTTAAGAAAGCTGGGGTTGGAGATCAGCTCTAACGCTACTAAAATAAAGCACTGGTTCAGGAACTCGCCTGGTAAGTGGAGAACGGGCGCCACCTAGCGGAAACTCCTTTGGGATGCATGGTGGACCGATGTAAGGAAGTACCCAGGCTAAGTAGAGAAGACCCAAAGGAAAGGCTGGTTTCCCAAAACAGAACATTTTTGCTCTCAGTTTTATGTTTCCACAGTATTACGTGGTCAGTGATCTACTAGTAGAGATGTTCGATTTTAAAACTCGCCCAGACGCAGAATTACACTTAAGACTGAGCTCATTCAAGGGTAGGGGGAAGGGATTGGAGGTAGGGTGAGGACATGTAGGGATCATTTCCAGCACCGTGGGTGTTGCAGTGGGGCGAGCCTAGAGACTTCTGGCCTCCTTCCTAACCCATCTTGGATTCCTCTGTGCAAATTCTGCAGCCCTGCATAGCTGTGAGTGTTCACACGGCTCTCCTTGGATGATGATTTAGGGCACGTGCAGCTTCGGGTTTATTCGTAATATTAACGAGGTATTTAACCCTAAACATTGGAATGCACAGGCATTAGAAACCCCATGTCCTCCCCAGGGTTTTATTTTCTCATTTGGGTTGTCAATCAGAGGGTGGGTGAATGGATGTGCTATTTGGACGAGGCAGAGGGAACTCCAAAGCGGGAGCAGGTTTGAGACCAGGCAGAGAAAGATGTTTTGTACTGTGGGTTGTGCTAACGTTTGAGACGTTAATGTACCAGTAACGTCTAATGGATTTGTTGTGTTTCCGTCTCTCAGTAAGTATCTTGGGGCCTCCCTGTGTCATACGAGGTTCCTGGGAAATGTCTCAGCTCGTGCCTCCTCTCAGGCATTGTTCCAGGTTCTTGGGTTCAAGGCCTTGGAAAAACTCTACCCCCTTCTCATGGGGGGATGCCATCCACAAACAAAGGTATTTAACACAAGGAAAAACCTTCAGGTGGTGATAAGTGCTATGGAAAAGATTAAAACAATGATGTGATAGAGACTCAGGCTACTTTATATGGAGTCAGATTCAAGGCAGAAATCGATACCTTGGGAAGACTGATGGAGAGATTTTTCAGAGAGAGAGGAAACTAACACACACACCTAATATTTAGGTAGGAACAATCTTGTTATGGTTTAGATGTGGCGTCCCCCAGAAGCTAACGGGTGAGACAATGCAAGAAGGTTTGGAGGAGAAATGATTGGGTTCTAGCCTAATCAGTGACATAATCCTTGATGGGATTAACTGAGTGGTAACTGGAGGCAGGTGGGGTGTGGGTGGAGGATAATTGGGGGTGTGGCTTTGAGGTGTATATTTTGTATCTGGAGCTTGGAGTCTGTCTTGCTCTCTGCTTCCTCATCACCATGTGAGCTGCTTCCTTCTGCCACACTCTTCTTCCATGATGTTCTGTCTCGCCTCCAGCATGGAGAAGTGGAACTGGCCTTCTAGGGACTAAGACTTCTGAAACCATGAGCCCTTAAATAAACTTTTCCTCCTCTACAATTGTGCTGGTTGGGTCTTTTAGTCACAGCAGAAAAAAAAAAAAAAAAGCTGACTTAAATCTGTGATGGTCTGATATTGTGTCCTGCAATTGATGCTATTAGAATGTGGGGTCTTTGGAAGGAAATTTGGTCACAAAGCTGGAGCCCTCATGAATGGGATTAGTGCCCCCAGTGAAAAGAGACAGGAGAGAGTTTGCGTCCTCTTTCTGTCTTTGTCTCTCTTTTTGCCATATACAGATACAAGAAGGCGTTTGTCCCCAAACACTGGATCTGTTGGCATCTTGATCTTGAACTTCCCAGCCTCCAGAACTGTGAGAAATAAATGTCTGCCATTTAAGCTACCCCATCTGTGATATTCTTGTTAGAGCAGCCCTCACTGCTGAAGGCATTGTCCCAGTGTGCTCACCCACTCAACAGCATCCTTATCTGGCCAGAGCACAGGGAAAGAGGGGCAGAGTGTGGAGCTGGGGCCTGAGAGTGACCAGATCAAGCAGGGTTCTGTAAGCCACAATAGGGAGGGTGACCTTCTCTCTAGATATGATGGGAAACCATAGGAAGATTTAAAGCAGAGGTAACTGAATATGACTTAAATTTTGAAAAAGTATACATTTCCCTTGCAAAAAGGTGGTAGGGGCAACAAAAGGAAAATCAGTGAGATCACCTGGAAGTTTGTGCAAGAAGCTGAGCCTGGATCAGGTAGTTCTACTGGAGATGGAGAGATGGCATCTGTCGGTATTCTCCATTTTTAAAAACTTATAGTAAAATATGCACAACAAAATTGACCATGTAAGTCATTTTAAAATATGCAGTTCAGGGCATTAAGTATCTCCACAGGCTGTGACAACACCACTGCCATCCATCCCTAGAACATTTTCACCTGATCTAACTGACAATCTATTAAACACTACCTGCTCACTTCCCCTCCCCCAGCCCCTGGCACCCACCATTCCACTTTCTATGAATTGGACTACTCTAGGGACTCCAAAGGTAGAATCACA